>JAJOOR010017266.1:0-60400 GCA_036250505.1 Solanum acaule
CCTTAGTCCCTATTTCTCGTTAATTAATGTTGAATGTACTTCCGCGACCGATGAAGTGTGATGACAAGTTTGAGAGGCTTGTTTGGGGTTCCTTCGGGTTCCTCATTCGCCATGTCACGTCTAGGCCCTAGGCTTGGGTTGTGACAATATGAATACTAGAGTGGAAGCTATTATTATAGGCAAACTCTATGAGAGGTAGGTGATCATCCCAACTACCCCTGAAATTGATCACGCAAGCTCTCAAAATGTCTTCATAGGTCTGTATGGTATGGTCTGCCTGACCATCCATTTGTGGATGAAATACTGTGCTGAGATTTACCTGGGTACCAAGACCTTTCTGAAATGACTTATAAAAATGAGAGGTAAATTGAGGACTTCTATCTGAGTTGATAGACAAGGAACCCCATGTAACCTGACTATCTCATGGATGTATAGTTTGACATAGTCCTTTGCTGAATCAGTAGTCTTGACATCCAAGAACTGAGTAGACTTAGTTACTCTATCTACTATCACCCAAATAGAGTCATGCTGCCTGTGAGTATGAGGTAAACCCGTAATAAAGTCCTTATTCATCACTTCTCACTTCTATGTAGGAATGTTAATCTCCTGAGTCATACCTCATGGTTTCTGATGTTTTACCTTAACCTGTTGACAGTTAGAACACTTAGCCACAAAATCGTCTATGTCCCTCTTCATGTCGTTCCACCAAAAGACTTCCCATAGATCACGATACATCTTAGTGGAAACTAGATGAATGGAATACCTAGAGTTTTGACCTCTGTAAGGATCTGCTGCCTCAACTCACCCACATTAGGAACACATAAGCGACCTTGGTAACGAAGTACACCATCTCCCCCTTGGGTGAAAACCTCAACTTTCTACCGATGAAATGGACCTTTCAAATGAAGTAATATAGGATCATGATCCTATTTTCCCTTAATCTCCACTACCAATAAAGATTCTGATCCATTATGAACTATTACCTCACTATCTGATGTGTCCGTAAGGAAAAATCCTAAGCGAGCAAGCCGGTGAACATCTTTGGCTAGCTCTTTCTTTTCTTCCTCAACATGTGTTACACTACCCATAGATAGCCTACTGAGAGCATCATCCACTACATTGGTCTTACCGGGATGGTAAAACATATTCATGTCATAGTCTTTGAGGAATTCAAGCCATCTCCTCTAACAAAGATTCAACTCTTTCTGATCTATGAATACATCAATATGAACACCATACAAGTAGTGTCTCCAAATATTTTGGGTAAATACTATGGTTACAAGCTCGAGGTCCTGAGTTAGGTAGTTTTTCTCATAGACCTTAAGATGTCTAGAAGCATAAGCTATGATCTTACCTCGCTACATCAACACACAACCTAGGCTGACCCTGGATGCATCACAACAAATCACATATCCATCTGAACCATCTGGTAGAGTCAAGACTGGTGCTTTAGTCAATCTAGTCTTCAATTATGAGAAGCTTTTCTCACACTTATCTTACCACTAAAATTTCACCTTCTTCTGAGTCAACTTGGTCAATGGGGGTAGCTATGGATGAAAATCGTTCAACAAATCTCCTATAATAACCGGCCAAACCCAAGAAACTTCTGATACATATTGGCGAGGTGGGTTTGGGCTAGTGTTTCACTGCCTCAATTTTCTTATAATCCACTCGGATCCCTTGGCTAGATACCACATGATTGAGGAAAGTGACCAACTATAAACATAATTCACAATTGTTTAACTTAGCGAATAATTGGTGATCTTTGAGAGTTTGCAGAACAACTCTCAGATGAGTTGCATTCTCCTCCTTACTTCGAGAATAAATGAGGATATCATTTATAAAGACGATAACAAATAAGTCCAAATATTGTTTGAACACCCTGTTCATTAAGTCCATGAAAGTTGCAGGAGCATTTGTTACTCCAATAGACATAACTATAAATTCATAGTGACCATACCGAGTACGTAAGGCTGTCTTTGGAATGTCACTATCTCTAACTCTGAGCTGATGATAACCAAATCTGAGGTCTATCTTAGAAAAGCAACATTCACCCAGAAGTTGGTTGAATAAGTCATCAATAGTGGGGATGGGATACTTATTCTTGATTGTGACTTTGTTCAACAAACGATAGTCAATGCACATTCTGAGAGAACTATCTTTCTTTTTCACGAACAACACTGGAGTACCCCATGGAGAGATATTAGGTGTGATGAAGTCATTATCTAGAAGGTCTTTCAATTGCTCTTTCAATTTCGTTAGCTTGACTGGAGCCATTCTGGAAGGAGGAATAGAAATGGGCTGGGTGTCTGGAAGGAGATCTATTCCGAAGTTGATTTCCCTTTCAGGAGGAACTCTAGGAAGATCTTCTGGAAAAACTTCTGGAAACTCATTTACTACTAGGACTGACTAAAGAGTTGGGGTTTCACAGTTTGAATCCTTAACTCGAACAAGATGATAGATATACCCTTTGGAAATTATTTTTTGTAACCTTAAGGTAAGAGATGAATCGACTCATAGTCAGTGAGCTACTACCCTTCTATTCTAAGACTGGCTCATTTGGAAACTAAAACCGATCGATTCTAGTTTTACAATCGACTGAGGCAAAACAATAATGTAACGAATCCATGCTTAGAATGATATTGAAATCTACCATTTCTAACTCTACAAGATCTATTTAGGTGATTTTCTAATAGATCGTGATAGGTTAATTTTTGTATACCCGTCTATATATAACTTGGTCACCAACTGGAGTAGAGACTGAAAAGGGTTCTGAAATAGTTTATGGACTGACACCGAAGTTTACTGCTATATAAAGAGTTACAAAAGACAATGAAGCTCCTGGAACTAAAAATGCATAAATATCTCAATGAAAGCATCGTAACGTACCAGTGATTACATCAGGAGAATCTTCCTGGTCCTGGCCATTCTGGAGAGCATAGAACATGTTCTGGCACGCCACTTGTACCAGAAAAAGTACCCTACTAAGTTGGGTGACCTGATGGTTCTGCTGGAGCTATAGACTGGCCCATATTGTTGTTACCATATTGCCCCTGCCTGGCAGAAGGGCAATCCTTCAACCTATGGCCAGACTGAACACACCCAAAGCAGCCTTCCTTGCCTACAACACACTCGCACAGATGGTTCTTACCAGACTTTGGACAAGGAGGGTAAGTCCTGTCACCTGAAGTATTCCCCTGAGACTTAGACCCTAATGCCTTACCTTTTCTGATCCTGTCAAAACTTTGGGGATGTACCACTAGTTGATGAAGGTCTGGGGTTGTAGACCTCTAGTGAAACTGTCCTACCGTCCGACTGTTGTTGTGAGTATTCATAGTTTCCTGTTCTGGCTTTTTTGTTATCCTTAGCCAATTCCCTAAGTTATCTCCCTCAACCTGCTGAGCATGAGTAATTAGTTTGGAGATATCCATATCCCCTAGAAGCATAACATTTCTACACTCGGTCTTCACCAGATCGGATACACCAAATAAGAACTTACTCATTTGTGCCCTTGAATCGGCAACCATGTGTGTAGAATACTTGGAGAGCAGGGTAAACTTCAGCCCGTACTCTTGGACCGACATAGAACCCTGCTTCAAGTTCATAAACTCCTGTGCCTTAGCTTCTCTCAATTCCCTTGGGAAGAGCCTGTCTAGGAAAGCTCCAGTAATATAATCCCAAGTCACAGGAGCTACATCTGCACCTCTATTTTCTTTCTACTGAGTGAACCAGAGATGAACCACATCCTTAAGTTGGTAGAATACCAACTCAACACTCTCAGTTCCAGTCACTTGCATTACTCAAAAAAAATTCTTAACCTTATTAATGAAGTTCTATGGGTCCTTCCCAACCTTCGACCCAAGAAAATCAGGCGGATTCATCCGAATAAAATCTTGAACCATAGTTGTAGTGTATCCACCATTAGTGTTAGTAGGAACTGTGGCCTGCTGATTGTTCTGATTGGCCACACTCTCAGCCAAGTGCTGGATCGCACTTGAAAATTTTGCATTCGTAACCTCATGATCTAGTACTGGAGGAACTGTGTTAGCATTGTGTGCATTAGCATTTAAGGCGTTAGCTCTACGAGGAGGCATGATCTAAAACACATAACTACGAATTAGGAAGGAGATCATATATACCTACAGACAATAAGAATAACAAAGAAAGTGAAGTTTTTCTTAAAACACTTTCCAGCCTCCCCCTCATAGATGTGGTGCATTTCACACCCATGAAAGACACTCTACTTAGTACTGCTTTCAGACATCCTAGGACTCTTAAACCTAAGGCTCTGATTCTAAGTTTTTCAAGCCCCAAGGCGATCCACTTGACGTAAAACAGGACCTAAGATCACGAGTGACCCCAAGCTAACCTTGTTTCTGGTATATCATAAGCGTACTGAAAGATAACTAAATAAATATGAACCATGAGGAAGCTAAAACAGTGGCTATCTGAAATGGGGATCAACCCAACTAATCTGAATATATAAAACATACAAAGAGTTTAGTGATAACTGATAGATAAACTCAACAATCCAAGTATATTCTACTACT
The DNA here is from genome assembly GCA_036250505.1 of Solanum acaule. Classification (NCBI taxonomy): domain Eukaryota; kingdom Viridiplantae; phylum Streptophyta; class Magnoliopsida; order Solanales; family Solanaceae; genus Solanum; species Solanum acaule. Next base: position 4,551 of record JAJOOR010017266.1, read on the forward strand.
ATGTTTGAAAATTCTCTAACTGAGTTGAGTTGCTGCGACATGCTCTCCAGCTAACTCTAAATAAAAAAAACTGAATGTAATGACTAAAATGAAAGAATGTCTATTGTCCTCGGGATATGAAGACTCACCACAAAAGTTGTTGAATGCTGACCGAGAATAGATCTAAGTGTGGTCTCAATGCTGAGTACGTGAACCTACATCATGAAAGGATGTAGCGCAGAGTATGTGTCAGTACTTGGAATGTACTGAGCATGCAGGATATAAATACTAAACTGAATAAATATATATGTAAAAGCTGAACAAAACATAACTGAGATATATTGTAAACTGAGCAAGAATCTAGTACTAAAAGATAACCAAGAGCTAAAAAGAATGTAATGACCAAGTACTAATCATAAACATGACATGCTAAACTTAATACTGAAATATATATACTGAAAACCTGGTCAAATGCGCTAAAAGTCTGATTGTGAGAGCTACTATTAACCGACATAAACCACGTGAGCTAAACGTGGAGTCTGATGTATATGCCCCATCAAGAGGACCCAATATACCTTGCCAGGGGTATAAACACAGGACTGGTATGATCACTAACTTTGATTCCCAACATAGGGGACTTATATTCCTGTGGGGGCACATCGTTCTGGGACTATGAGGGTACATTGAACCCTCGTCTAACTAAGTGCTAAGTCTACTCGCAACTGAATATGTATATGACAAAAATGTAACTGAAATACTGAATAGCTCAAATACTGACATGCAATTTGAGAATGCAACATTTCTGTACTGATAATGTGACATTCAAAATCTTGAGCATGATTATTGTTTAACTGACCTAGCAAGTGTAATTCATGAACTAACAAAATTTATACAAACTAGGGTTCTGAGTTTTATACAATGAATTAAGCAAACTTTCCAAGAAAACTTATATTTAGAATATGGAGTATATAGAAGCTGAAATCATAATAATTTCCCAAGATTTTACAAACTCTGGTCTAAACAAGCTATGTAAAATCAAGGAAGTGACTGAATTCTAGGGACCAAGTGGATGAAAGGAGCCCACTAATAAAATCCCACATTCCTAGTGACAAAATATATGGAGAAATCCTTTGATTTTGGGGCTAAAACTTGAAGCAAACCTTCTGGTTTTTTTGAGGAAACTGGCACCTCTTCTTCTCCTTTTTGCTATATGTTTGGATGATTTTTGGTGAATAAAGGTTTTGAGTATGTCTAACCAAGTTATTAGTCTTAAACTGAGTAAAACAATGTAGTTTAGGCATCAAACGACGTACTTTAAGTGCCCAACGCATAGAGGGAAAGACTAAAATGACCTTGACTTGAATCTGATGAGTGTCGCATACTACAACACTGATGGGCCGTCGTTTGACCTACCGATCATTGGTAGTGGTCGTCGGTCAAGCTCAGCTCAACAAGGTTTCACTAAAACAAGCATAACTTTTTATACCAAGATGGGATTTTAGCAAACTCGGTGGGATTGGAAAGAGGATTGAATTAGTTTTCATTTAATTGGTATAGGTCACCTAATTCATCATGTGCTAAAAGATATGACCATTTGAAGTTGACCCAATACCATTTCCCTCCAATTAGTTGTTGACCCTCACCTACGATCTGTAGATCCAACCACGGACCATCCTGGTCAACCATGGGTGGGTTCAGAGACCATTAATATTTGGAGCCCCATGACGGACCCCACTTACTGACCGTGTGTCAGACCACAGACCGTCAGTGGCTTCCGTTGTTTTTGCACCACGTCCTGGAAAGCGGCATTTTTGTATTTTCTCAAATATGAGGTGTTACAAGTATAATCAGGAACATGTTAAGATTATGGAAAGTAAATGTTGTATGTTTTCAAGAGACAAAAGTGGAGGAGGAGATTGCAAACATAGTTAAGGAAATTTGGGGTAGTAGACGGTCATATTATGTGCAACTAGAAGCTAGTGGGACTAGGGGAGGCATACTAATTATGTGGGATAAACGATTATGAGAAGGGGAACTAAGTATTGTGGGAGCGTACTGAGTTTCATGTTCTTTCTCTATAAAAAATCTGGGTTTTTAATGACACCTAACGAGAGTGTACTCCCCAAATGCCAGAGTTGAAAGGGAAGAAACTTTGTGGGAATTAGGGGAAACTAGATGTCTATTCACAAGTCCTTGGGTCTTATGTGTGGATTTCAATACAGTAAGGTATCCTACTAAGAAGTTCAGCTGCATTAGAATCAACAGGTCAATAACAGATCTTTCAGAGTTTATTGAATACATGGAATTAATGGACTTAGACTTAGTAGGGGGAGAGTTTGCATGGAGGAAAGGTGAAAAACATTCCACAGTATCAAGACTAGACAAGTTCATGGTCTTTGACGATTGGTACACAAGATTCAAAAATATCAAGCAATCTATTCTGTAGAGAATTTTCTTAGATCACTCCCTATTGATGCTACAATGTGGATAATAGGGGTCAACCAAATGATATTTCATGTTTGAAAATTGGTGGATAACTACAGAAGGCTTAAATGATAGAGTAAAAGGTTGGTGGGGTCTTTTTATTTCCAGGGAATACCAAACTTTGTACTGGTAGGAAAGCTGAGGGCATTAAAAGGAAAGTCAAAAGGGTGGAGCAAGACCAGGCAAGGATATCTGAAACAACAAAAGCAACTTGTGCTCAAGCAATTAGTAGAACTTGAAATAATACATGATTAGAGAATTTTGGAGGAAGAGGTGATGGTTTCCATATTTGATCTTAGCAGTGAGTTGGAAGAAATAGGCAAAAATGAAGAAACAACATGGATATAGAGATCTAGGGTAGTTTGTCTTAGACAGGGGGACAAGAATACAAGTTTCTTCAACAAGATAGCAAATTCACACAAAAGAGTCAACACTATTGCCAAAATCTAAGTGAGGTAGGATTTAGTGACTGAACATACTGAAATACAAAGAGAGATCAGTGAGTACTATGGGAATCTATATTCTGAAACTGAGGATTGGAGGCTAGAGTTGGAAATGAGGGAGTGTCCTTTTGATTCATGAAAGTGAAAACAACCAACCGATGTCCCCTTTTGAAGCTCAAGAAATTCGAGAAAGCAGCAAAGCATGTTATGGGGACAAAACACCTGGCTCGAATAGTTTCTCTATGGCTTTCTTTAGTTAGTGTTGGGATATCATCACAACAAAAATGGTTGCAACATTTCAAAACTTCTATGTGAAAGAAGTGTAGAGAAGAGTATAAATGCTACTTTTTGTTACTTTGATAACCAAGAAGATATGGGCAGAAGAACTAAATGACTTTAGACCAATAAGTTTAGTGAGGGGAGTATACAAGAAAATTGCAAAACTTTTGGCCGTAGGACTAAAGAAGGTGATGCTTAAGCTTGTGAACATGCAACAAATGAGTTTTATCAATAGCAGGAAGATCATGAATGCAATGTTGATAGCCAATGAATGTGTTGATTCCAAGAATAAGGATAACCAACTAGGGATCCTACGCAAGACTGATATGCCCAAGGTATATGATCACCTGAATTATAAATTTTTGATGAAGATGATGCAGAGGATGGGTTTTAGTCAAAGATGGTTAAAGTGGATCAGACATTACATAAGCTCGGTGACGTTTTCTATTCTAATCGACAAAATCCCATGTGGTTATTTCCCCTCAAATAGGGATCTGAGACAAGGGGACCCCTATCTTCTTTTCTTTCTATCTTGGTTATGGAGGAGTTGAGCAATCTACTCCAGACTGCAAGAGCAAATGGTTGGATCAGAGGTTACCAAGTGGGGGAGAATACAATAAACAATCTAGAGATCACTCATCTAGTACGCAAATAACACTCTAGTATTTTGTGAAGCTGTAAAGGAGAAAATGTTGATTTTGAGAGTTATTTTAAATATTTTTGAGACTGTGTCAGGTTTGTGCATAAATTGGAACAAGAGTTTCATTTATCCAGTAAACATAGTACCAAATATTGAAGAGTTAGTTTACAAGCTATCAGGGAAAGTAGGTGAACTACCTGCAACCTACTTGGGATTGTTTTTAGGGCCTAAGAACAAGTCAAGTGGGTTGTGGAGTGGTGTAATTAAATTTTTTGAAAGGAAGCTTGTGAACTCTAGTGTCAATATCTATCCTCAGGTGGTAGACTAACTATAATTAATAGTGTCCTGGATGTCTTTCCATCATACATGATGTCAATATTCCCTATACCAGCCAATGTAACCAAGATATTAGATGCAATTATGAGGAACTTTTTAAGGAAATGAGTGAATATAAGAAGACGTATCATTTGGTCAAATGGGAGTAACTTCCAGTTAGCAAGAGAGGGGATGGACTCAAGATCAGAGGTTTGAGTACGTAGAATAAGAGTTTGATTATGAAAAGGTTATGGAAATTTGCATCACCACAACTATGAAAGGAACTAATAACAATAAAACATGGCATGGAGGACAAGTGGATGACATAGGTTGTGACCAACCCTTATGATTGTTGTGTATGAGATCAATCAGTAACTTAAGTATACTGATCAAGGATACAAAAAACATTAAGGTTGGTAATAGTAAAAATGTAGCCTTCTAGAATGGCATATGGTAAGGATAGGAGAGACTCAAACAAGAATTCCCTAAACTACATAATCTAAGTCAAGCACATGAAACATCAATGGCAAACTTATGGATAGGACAAGGGTTGAACCTGCATCTGGGAAGAAACATAAATGACACACATAGAAAGATTTCATGATATAATGGCGATGGATACCAATCTAACAAAAGAGGATGATAGACTGTTATGGAGAGGGGAGACAAAGGGAGAGTTTTCTATAAGATCTCCATATCAAGAACTGAGGCCTATTGAAGTGCAGCAAGTAGAATTGCCTACAAGATGATCTGGAGAACAAAAAATTCATACAATTTGAATCATTTCACATGGCTTTTGGAAAAGGAGGAAGTCTTGACACATAAAAACTTGAACAAGAGGAAACACAACCTTTGCTCTAGATGTTATGTATGCGAAGAGCAGGTGGAGACAATCAACCATCTCCTTTTACACTGCGATTGGACAAATCAATTATGACAGATGTTCATCCACAAGAGGAAGATTAAGTGGACGAAACTATGGATAATCACAGAAGTTCTAAAATGTTGGAACAGTAATGGAAATGCAGCGAAAAGGAGGAGAGATGGAGGATTGTCCCACCATGCATTTGGTGGATAATTTCGAAGTAAAGGAATCAGAGATGATTTAAAGGAAGGAACAATAATATTCAGAAGGTAAAGATAAACAGCCTAGGCCTTTACTATTTTTGGTGTAAGCAAGTAGTGATAGGAAATTCTGAATATGCTAATAATGCTATTGACTGGCCGTAACTAGAAGATCTTAGGACTGATGTAATTATAACTTTTTGTAGGGAGACTACAGTCAGATGTAGTATACCTATGGATATATAGAAGTAAATGTTACCTTTCTCAAAATAAATTCCTTCTCAACAGAGTTAATGAATATTTGATCATCTTCCAACAACGACACCCTTATCTGATGAGGGATAAATATGTTCTTCCACTTTGTTAGGACAAAAACTAATCAGGTGTCATGTTGAAGCTTGTGAAGCAACCTCAAATGACTATGAGTAAAAACAAAAACGAGAAATATATCAAAAGAAACAAAGATTTAATGTGGTTTGGTCAAGTGACCTACATTCACAAAGGAGATGAGCAATCCACTATATAAATATGTGAGTGCAAAATATAGAGAGAAATTGTCAAGATTTTGCTGATTGTCTCTATAAGTGATAATCTTTCCTTTTTATAGAGAGTATACACATTACACATCCCTAAAGATCTGTTAGTCCTATACCAAAAGATTAGCTATTCGGTCCCTCTAAATCTGCTATGTTATCCCTCTATGTCTACTACTTGCGCTGATTTAATCCCCTCAAGTATCCGAGTTTGAAGATTAATTCCTTCCAAGAAAAAACATATTAACTATTAAAGAGGTAGCGGTACCTCAAGCTTCAATAGTTTCAACGAACTAAAAGAACATCAATGAGAGCACACAGAGACTCAATTTATTCACAATTTGATTTGTAAGAAAATGTATGCAGAAGAGAGAAAGTTTTCCGTGTTTGAAAATTGAGAGAAATATCTCTCTTTACGTTATGCGTGAATTTTCAAATAATTTTGTTATGCAAAATTAATTCCGTAAATTTATTAATTAACATTTTGAATTATTTTTAAGAAAAATGAAATTAATTAATGAGATTGATTAAATAAATTTTGCGTAAAAATTATCAATCAATCACATCATTTGCCAAAGGTGAAGCCGAGGCCGAGCAAGTGACGACCATGACGCGAGGGGACACTTTCTACTTAACCCTTTAAGAGCTAAAGGAAGTGTTCCCTAATATAAGGACAACACTTTTCCTTTCTTCTAACAATATGGGAGAAATGATTTTCATTTGCGAAGACTTTCCATTTGAAATGAGTTTTCATTTTCCTTCCAAATTAGTTCTCCCACATTTCCCAATTTCTCATTCATTTTTATTTCCTATTCACACCTTTCTAAAACCCAATAAAGATTAATGACTCTATTATCTATAACTTCTCGCATATAATAACAATCTACTTCAATGTGTTTGGTCCTCTTATGAAAAATCAAATTAGTAGCAATCTGAATAGCACTTGTATTATCATCATAGAGAGGAGAAGGATTAGATTGAGGAAATCCAATCTCAACAAGTAATCCATGAAGCCGTACAACCTCAGCACAAGTAGTAGACATAGATCGATATTTAGCCTCTGCTGAGGATTTTGATACACATACTTTCTTCTTACTCTTCTGAGATATCAATGATTCTCCAAGAAACATGTACCAACCAGTGACTGAACGACGAGTATCAGGACATCCTTGCCAATCAGAACCACTAAAAGCATTAACACGAATAGGAGAACCACGAGGATAGAATCATCCATTAGTATATGTTCCTAGAAGATACCGAATGATGCGATGAATTGCCACCAAATGGATATGATGGGGAGCTTGCATAAATTGACTAACTTGCTGAACTACAAAAGAGATATCAGGAAAAACAATAGTAAGGTAATTTAGGCTCCCAACTAATTGTTGAAATATAGTTGCATCAAGAAGAAGATTGCCTTCCACACGATTATACTTCACATTCAATTCCAATAAAGTATCTATGAAGGAGGAATCTTGAAGACCAGCCAAAGAAATCAGATCCTAAGTATATTTGTGTTGGTTTAGAAACACACCTGAAGAATTATTATGAACTTCCAAACCTAACTAATATGTAAGAGTACCAATGTATTTCATATGAAAAGAATATTTAAGTTGCTATTGGAGAATCTACACCCGCAATAATTATAATGTCATCTACATATACCAAAAGAAGAACACAACTTGTATATGTTTTTTGAAGAAACAAAGATGAGTCATATTTGCTCTACTCAAAAGAAAATTGTAGCATAGTAGATCAAAATTTGTCAAACCAGGCCGTAAGAGCTTATTTTAGCCAATACAAAGAACACTTCAACTTACATACATATGATGTAGGTGATGAGAACAAACCAGGTAGAGGTTTCATATAAATATCTTCTTTAAGATAACTGTGGAAAAAAGATTTTTGACATCCATTTGATGAAGAGACTAGTTTTGCGAGGAACCAATGGCAATAATTGTTCTCACCATAGTAATTTTGCTATTGGTGGAATAGTCTCTTCATAGTCCACACGATACTCTTGTATATTACCAATAATAACCCATCGAGCTTTGTATTTATCAAGAGTGCCATTAAAATGAAGATTAATTGAATGAACCCATTTACATCCAATTGGATGGACATTTGAAGGACATGAAACATTGTCCCATGTGTTATTTTCTTTAAGGGTCAAAAGATCTTCCTCCATTGCTTTCTACCAACATTCATGCTTGGAAGCTTGTGCATAACAAGTTGGAACATCAATGGTGGATAAAGTAGAGGAAAATCCATACCAATTAGGAGTACGAGATACTCTAGTAGATCACTCAGTAGGCATAAGAGGATCAGACCTTGAAAAAATTTCTAATTATAGTTGTGGTGCAATCTCAGGTGGCAGATCAGTTGAGGGATGGGGCATAGTTGGCCGATGTCATTCATACACAAATACAAGTTTGGACCACTTAAAAGAAGATCACAAATCCTCAAAAGTAGGAAGACAATGAGAAACAGAAGATGACTCAACATGAGTAGAGAAGAACAAATGATTATCAAAGAAAACAACATTTCTAGAAACATGAAATTTGTTAGAATATGGATCATTGCTAATAAAACTTTTATGTGAAGTACTATAACCCATAAAAGCACATTTAGTATACTGGACATAAATTTTATTGCGTTGAGAAGGAGGTAGATTGTAACACCCCGAAAATTTCTAAGTTAAGACTTGAATCATTCTTCATTTACTTGTAGGGACATATCGGGTGATTCTTAAATCTGCCCATATGTGTAAAGGTAAATTCTTGTGTGGGAATGAATTTAGATATTAATTAAGGTTACTAAAAAAAGCTCCAAACACAAAGTTAAGTTGAAAGTTTCCTTACCGATTAAGTTTTGACTTAAGATTTTACTTAGGTCAACTTATAAAGACCATATCTCCTAGAATATAAAGAGTTACATGGTGCATAACCTATCAAATTAAAGGTCTTTGAATTATTTTTCCAATTCCACCAAGTTTGCTTCATTCCGCATTTGGAGTAGAGAGTTATGATCATTTTACAAACTAATGTAGTGCAGTTCCATTTTAGCTGCGGGAAAGTTCTAAATTAGGTAATTTTTTTCTCCTTATACGACTAGGAAAACCTTAAAAATGGATTCTTAACTCCTATAAAGGCCTAAACAATCCTATTTCCATCTTTTAATCCATCATTCTCTTCTCTCTCAAACCCTAAGGCAAAACTCTGAGGAAAAATCAAAATAGAAGACTCCATTCAAGATTCTTTCCATCTTTTTCAAGTCTCTTCATAAAGGTAAGTCCTTATTCAAGAATTTCATCTATCCAACTCAAATTGCTCCATACAATTATGAATCACTAATTAAAATCATAATTCTTGGTCATAGAGTTTCAAGAAACTAATTCATGAAATCTGAAGAAAGCTTTTCTTGATTGTTCTCATTCAAGCTAGGGCTTCAAGACTTCTAATCAAGTTCTTCTTCAAGATTTTTCCAGATTCTTCAAGAATCTTCAAGAACCTTGTTCTTCCAGGTATGTAAGGCTATCATAGTGTTGGACTAGTTCGTCCTCACGCCCTACATCTACTTTCAAATCAGTAAAAGAGTAATCTTGGATTCTACACCTAGATTTGAGTATTCTTGAGATGAGATAATTTTGAGTTCTTGAGTTCCTATTTCTTTTTTAAATTCTACTCCTAATTATTGAATTGATATATGTTATGTATTAACATTCTTGAGTTGAGTCATTCATGTCGATAATTTCGCATGAACCCTATAAATTAAGTTATAAATTTTGAGAATCTTTCTAAAGCCAATACTTGAGTTTTAAATTGTGTTTTTTGAGGAAGTAAAGATGAGTTTTAAGAAAGATTTGTATTCATGAGTTTCTATATGGTTTTTGAGGTCCTTAAGTTGAGTTATTCTTGTCCATAATTCCACATGAACCCTATGATTTGAGTTATAAATTTTGGAAAGCTTTTTAAAGCCAACACTTGAGTTCTTAAACTGAGTTTTGAGAAAGTAAAGATGAGTTTTGAGAAAAGATTTTCTAAAACATGATTAGTATGACAATCGAGTAGCTACTTCCATGGAGTGGTAGAAAGCGAAATTGGGCGAGGCTCCACACCCTTCTCCGTGGGCTTTAGGAATCGAAACCGGACCAAGCTCCATCAATGTATGAGCAATATGGTATCGAGATATACCATCAATGTTTATGTAGTATGAATTCCCGAGTCATCAATGATCATATTAAAATATGAATTTGATATGTTTTTGAGAAATAGTTTTAAAGTATGCATTGTGTAAGAGTATAAGGGGACTATGTATTCCCAAAGGTATCAATTTTTACGTTGTTAAAAGAGAAACTGAGATTTCTAAATGAGTTATGTGTTCAAATATATTTCAAGAGAAGTTACCTCTTTTAAGAGGGTAGTTCAAGCAATTATCTAAACTAGAGGAAGAGTTATGTTTAAATACATATGAGCATGAGTATATTGGTATTAGTATCGAGCATAGATATAGGGATGAGTTCAGAAAACTCAAAGTCCTCATAAACCATGTATGCCTACATGGGTAAAGGGCCATACTTTTTAGATGAATTCTTATTAGTCTTTAGCATAGCTTAGTGGATCCACTTAGTTGAGGAGTTACATAACCCGACGATGTATAAGACAGTTCTAGCAGCATGGGCGAGATGTTGTATCATCATGTAGCTCATATTGATAGTTGTCAGTTAGAGAATCTCCCAATAAAGTGAAAATGTATTTTTATATATCACTTATTATGTTGAGTTCAGAGATGAGATAGTATTTTGTAAAGTTTCAAATGATTTTACTCCTTTATTTCTTTACATTCAGTTGAGTATATATCTATTTCTACTGCAGTCCTTTCATTCAATTATTTGTTTATTCATCCATATTACATACTCGTATATTCCATGTACTGATGTCATTCGACCTGCATTCTTTCATGATTCAGATACAGGTTCTTAGGATCCTCAACATGAGTCCATTGAGATCACTTTGTCTGCTCTCCATCTTTTGAGTAAGACCTCCTTACTTTCGGAGGACTCCAGTTTTATGTGTTGTTAGTATTAGTAACATTTTGAGTAGTCGTCGGTCTTGTCCCTACGATCATCTATATATATTAGAAACTTCATAAATAGACAGTTTTAGAGAGTCTTTCAATTTTAGATATTTTATTTAAAACTTTTGTTTCATACTCAATCTATTCACCGATGTTTTGAGATTCAGTAAACTATTTTTAAACGTTTCTTTCAATTTGATGCTTATTTAAGTTTGAGTTAGTTTTCCACTTGTAGTCAACCTTTATGAGTGTTCACTTGAGGGCCAACAATGGTTCTCGAGTGCCGACCACGTCTAGGGTGTAGGCTCGGGTCTTTACAAATTTGCTATTAGAGCACAGTGTTCAAGTATCCTAGGGTATCTATGAATCCGTGTCAAGTAGGATCTTATTTATGGTTGTGAGGGCCCCACTTCTATAAAGGAGGGACTACAGACATTTAGGAAAAATTTCCCTTCTTTCATACTCTAAATCATGGAGTAGAGCTATGTCATAGGGAACTTATTCTAACGCGTGTGTTTCTCATAATCATTCAACTACCCCTCATACTCAAGGTAGTTGAAAAGAAAAGCTAGTTCCAAATCGATGAGTTAATCGCAACAAAATTCTTGAGAAAGTCATGGAGAATGCATAGGGGCTTAAGAGAATCCCATGAGTGAGCTTAAGTGTTGAGATTCAAAAGAATGCACTATTATTTATATGAATCATGCATTCAAGAAAAAAGTGTATGTATTCCTAGACTCTTTTCTCTAACCTTGTTTCAGTTGAGACCCTTATGCGAAAGTGCATTTTGGAGCATGGGTAGTATTTTCGTCCGAAAAGATAGTATGAGTTATTAGATTATAAGAAATAGCAGTAAGAGTGCTCAAAGTTAGAAGAATGCATGCATAGGTTCAGTAATGTAAGAAAGAGAGATAGTGATGAGGCAAGCTATGTTATTATAGTCATGCACCCAGTAGGTTATTAATGAGAAGTTTTCCCTTATAGGTAGACTAAGAAGTAATAATTTTGTATAGAGTTCATGCTAGAAAGTAGAGGAATAGTTACTAGTTAGGATGTGTTATAGTATATACTTTAACTAGAAAGGAGGTTATGATGATGTGTCATTGTGTTAGTAATGACCAAGTGTAGGCGTTCAATAGAAGAGTAGGAGTATTCATGAGGTGATAGCTCTAAGCAAGGCTTATGATCTTTAATGGAAAGCCCATAATATTCAAAGGGTTATAGAACTAATTAATCAATGATGTATAGTAAATGAGTAAATAGTACTTACGTCGTGAAATTGAATATGACGATAATTCGTAAGTATGCAGACAGAGAGATAAAGATTGACCGTTTCTCACGAGATTTTAGTGGGCGAGTCTTTCTTAATTTGTATATCTTAGTTGTTAGTTAGTATAGTAAGCAAGCAGTCATATTGATATCTAAATTTATTAATAAACATTAGGCTTGAATTTCATATAAGAGTGATGGTAAAAAAGAATGGAAACATGAGGGTGATGATGTTAGTTCGAGATCTAATCTGGTAGATTTGACATAGAGTAGGTAAGAAATTAAGGTGTTACCTTTTACAAGTGTGAGTGGTACAAGTATGAGATTCTAACTTTTAGATGAGAGCAATGAAGTGTTGCTAAGTCATTAGATTAACAAGATAATTAAGAGATGTACCCAAGATCGAATGTAGTTAGACGAGATTCCAATTAAGTTAATGATTATTTTTCATCTGTGCCTAGGCAGTATAATTGCGCTATTAATGTGTAATAGGCTGAGGTAAGCATTAATTTTCTCTCCTTAAGAGCTAGAGGAAGCTGCCTTTTAAGCCATTGAGAAGAGGCTAAGAGAAGCATCTTAGAAAGAGGTCTTAAAAGGAGTCTTAGTACCTACTTATAGAGAGTTCAGCAGCCATTAGATAAGTCTTTTCCAAGTATTAGAGTAAATGGAATGTAGACCAGTTTATAGATGATGAGAATAGATCTATGGCTTTAGACTGTCAACTCCAAACATAAGAGAGAGATGATAAGATGAGAAATCAAGTCAAGTGTTGAGGATAAGATAGTGATGTCTTCAAAAAGAGTTTTAGATATATATCAATCCATTCATAATCTTGCATATTCCTCAAGCGAAGTTATTACAACATCTTGTGGATATTCCAAATATCAGAATTGTATCTATGACCTATGCTCATACACTTCAGAGAGATTCACATCTATGCTTAGTTTCCAGAATAATAGGCAAAAACTTTAGCTCATTAATCCCAAGCTTAATCTATAAAGTTATGGGTATCATCCTTAAGATATGAACCTATTCATATAAGTATTCATGTCTCATAGTATGTTTAGTCTCACAAGTTCATGATTTACTGTCAATGGCTAGCAACATCATGTTATACCATGCATATTCTTATATCAGAATTCTCGAATTTATCATGCTTATGATCTTTTGCCCTAAAGTCCTTTCATTAATCCTTTTTAGTTTTGGAGAGAGGTGTTGTTGATAGTAGTTGTGTGATGATAGAAGAGAGGATTGCTACTTCTTATTGTGATAGTGATGGTGTGTTTATTCCATCTAAGATTATAAATGTGGAGGAAGAAAGAAATAAGGTTTTACAATGAGTACTAAGACAACTTCCTGGTGGTAATGAATAAAAGTTCAGTTGGTAGAGATGATGAGAGGATGAGAAGTTCTTAGTAAGTGGGTTAGTAGGAGTCTATGGAGTGGTTAAGGTTCTAAGCTTGAATGTGGTATTGCTAACATGTGGACAATGTGTGATACATTAGGTGTTTCGTTATATGAGCTCAAGGTTAGCTGAATGTAGCAGTTAGGAGTAGTATTCTTGGGATGAGATTTCTTATAGAGGTATAAAACCCGAATCTTGTGATCAAGATCAGAATAATCACCCTATGTTAAGTGATTAGTGATTCTGAGTTAGACTTGAATATAGTAAGAGTAACCCGTTTCCATTCTCAGACAAGCCGTTATTCGAGAGCGAATGATCCCAAGGGGGAGATACTGTAACACGCCAAAAATTTCTATGTTAAGACTCGAACCATTCTTCATTTACTTGTAGGGTCAAATCAGGTGATTCGTAAATTTTCCCATATGTGTAAAGGTAAATTCTTTAGTGTGGGAATGATTTTGGATATCAATTAAGGTCACTAAAAAAAACTCCTAGCACAAAGTTGAGTTTAATGTTTCCTTACAGATTAAGTTTTGACATAAAATTTTACATAGGACAACTTAAAACGATCATATTTATTTGAATATAAAGAGTTACGTGGCCTATAACCTATCAAATTAAAGGTCTTTTAATTATCTTCCCAATGCCACAAAGTTTTCATCAATCCACGTTCGGAGTAGAGATTAATGATCATTTTACTAACTAATTTAGTGGAGTTCCATTTTAGCCACGGGAAAATTCTGAATAAGGTAATTTTATTCTCCTTATACGACTAGGAAAACCTTAAAAACAGATTCTTAACTCCTATAAAGACTTAAACAATCATATTTCCATCTTTTAATCCATCATTCTCTTCTCTCTCAAAACCTAAGGCAAAACTCTAAGGAGAAATCAAAGTAGAAGACTCCATTCAAGATTCTTTCCATCTTTTTCAAGTTTCTTCTTCAAGGTAAGTCCTTCTCCAAGAATTTCATTCTTTCCAACTCAAATTCCTCCTTACTATTATGAATCAGTGTTGAAAAGCATAATACTTGCCCATAGATTCTCAAGAAACTAATTCAAGAAATCTCAAGAAAGGTTTTCTTGATTGTTCTCCTTCAAGCTAGGTTCAAGGTTTCTAATCAAGTTCTTCTTCAAGATTTTTAAAGATTCTTCAAGATTCTTCAAAAATCTTGTTCTTCCGGGTATGTAAGGCTATCATAGTGTTGGACTAGTTCTTCCTCATGCCCTACATCTACTTTCAAATCAGTAAAAGATTAATCTGGGAATCTACCCCTAGATTTGAGTATTCTTGAGATGAGTTAATTTTGACTTCTCGAGTTCCTATTTCTTTTTGAAATTCTAATCCTAATTATTGAATTGATATATGTTATGCATTAACATTCTTGAGCTGAGTCGTTCATGTCTATAATTCCGCATGAACTTATTAATTGAGTTATCAATTTTGAGATGCTTTTTAAAGACAACACTTGAGTTTTAAACTGAGTTTTTTGAGGAAGTAAAGATGAGTTTTGAGAAAGACTTGTATTCATATGTTTCTATGTGGTTATTGAGGTAATCAAGTTGAGCAATTTGTGTCCAGAATTCCACATGAACCCTATGATTTGAGTTATAGATTTTGAAAAGCTATTTAAAGCCAACACTTGAGTTCTGTAACTGAGTTTCGAGAAAGTAAAGATGAGTTTTGAGAAAAGATTTTCTAAAACATGATTAGTATGACAATCGAGTATGTCATTAATGTATGAGCAGTATGGTATCTAGATATAGCATCAATGTTTATGTTGTATGACTTCCCGAGTCATGAATGATCATATTAAAATGTGATTTTGATGTGTTGTTGAGTAAGAGTATAACGGTACTATGTATTCTTAGAGGTATCAATTTTTACATTGATAAAAGAGAAACTGAGATTTCTAAATGTGTTATGAGTTCAAATGATATTTCAAGAGTAGTTGCCTCTTTTAAGAGGGTAGTTTAAGCAATTATCTCAAACCAAGGGAAAAGTGATGTTTTTAAACATAAGAGCATGAGTATATATTATTGGGAATAGTATTTAACACCAATATGGGTGCAAGTTGAGACAACTCAAAGTCCTCATAAACCATGTACGCCAACATGGGTAAAGGGTCATACTTTTTAAATGATTCCTTATTGTTTTTTTAGCATAACTTAGTGGATCCACTTAGTTGATGTGTTCTATACCCTGGAAAGGTATAGGACAGTTCTGGCAGCGTGGGCGAGACGTTGTATCATCATGTAGCTCATAGTGATGGTTGTCGGTTAAAGAATCTCCCAATAGAGTTAAAGTGTATTTTTATATATCACTTATTATGTTGAGTTCAGCGATGATAGAGTATTTTGTAAAGTTTTAAATAATTTTACTCCTTTATTTCATTACATTTAGTTGAGTATATATCTATATCTATTGCAGTCCTTTCATTCAGTTATTTGTTTATTCATCCATATTACATAATCGTACATTCCATGTATTGATGTCATTCGACCTTCATCCTTTTATGATGCAGATACAGGTTCTAAAGATCCTCAACATGAGTCACTTGAGATCACTTTATCTGCTCGCCAGCTTTTGAGTAAGACCTTCTATCTTTCGGAGGACTCCGGTTTTATGAGTTGTTAGTATTAGTAACATTTTATGTAGTTATAGGTCTTGTCCCAACACTTGTATATATATAGTAGAGGCTTCATAGATAGACAATTTTGGAGAGTCTTTCAGTTTTAGATATTTTATTTAAAACTTGTGGTTCATACTCAGTATATTTAGCAATGTTTTGAGATTCAGTAAAATTTTAGTCTTCTGCTTGTAGCTAGCTAGGATAAGGGTTCGCTTGAGGCCAACAATGGTTCTTGAGTCCCAGCCACGTCCAGGGTGTAGGTTCGAATCATGACACAGATTCACAAAACAAACACAACCAAATGTATGAAAATTATCATAGCTTGGATTTTGATGATAAAGATGCTAATACGAGAAGTCAAGATTTAGCACTTTAGATGATAGTCTATTAATTGAATGGACAGAAGTAGACAAAGCCTCCACCCATTATTTGGATGGGACAGATGACTTAATCAATAAAGTACGTGTGACATTTAAAAGGTGGAAAGTTTTACGCTTAGCAACCCCATTTTTCTATGGTGTAGATAGACAAGAGCATAGTGAGATAATTTTCTTATAAAGCAAGAATTTTTGAATTTATAAGACATATATTCTCCATAAGAATCAGATCTTAATAATTTGATGCCTGTAGAAAATTGATTCTTATTACCCTATAAACCAAAATTTGAAAAATGAGACAACACAATATAATTTGGATGTCCTATACGCTTATGCCAAACCTTAGTCTTACTAGTTGTAGAAGTACAAGGCAAAGTTAGAATAGGAGGAATGGAAAAGTGTATAGGAAGCAATCTTCTAACTTTAGCCCTCCTTTAAAATTATCATCCCTGACACCTCATCCTGCACAAGACAACCATTACGATAAAATTTCATATCACAATTGTTATCTACCAATTGTCCAATTGAAATAAGACTAGTACATAGCTTTTGTGCAACAAACACATTTTTGAAAGTTGGATTAATATCCCCAACTCTAGTAATAGGTAAATTACTACCATTGAGAATTTGTATTTGTGATTGATCTTGATACTCCCAAATATTTTTGAATATGCTTGTTGAGTTAATAATATGATTGGAAGCTCCCAAATCAACAATCCAAAATTTAGATGTAACACAATTACCTTGTAATCGCAATGTTGAATAGGCTAACACGAACATTTGTTAAACCATTTCAGGAGTAAGGACTTGTCCTAAAGATGAGTTATCAGTAGTGGAACCATTTATCCCAACTTGAAAAGCGTTGACCCTATGGGTTTGAGGGCATGTGGGACATTATTTGATAATGTGTACTTATTGTTTTCAATAATTAGCAATATGACCATATTCCTTGCAACTGTAGCATTGAGTTCTAGTTATATCCATGTCCTTCCCTTTACCTTGAGCCGCAAATGCAACACTGACATCCTTTTCTTGCTTGTAAGCATTTTGTGTGACAAGACACTGGTTTTCATGAAGCAAAACATACCTCCAAGAAGGGAGAGGGATCACAGTTCTTCATGGTAGAGCGAGCACTCTCAGACTCGGACCGTAATTTCATCAAAAATTGATCTCGCTTACTTTGCTCTTGAACTGCCCTAATAATAGACAAATATTCAAAAGGTATTTTGGCATAAATAATATCTGTAAATTTAGACCATAAGTTTGAAAATCCAAAATAACAATCCTTAACAGAGAGACCTCTTTGGGAGTAATTAGCAATTTCCAACACTAACTAAAAGTTTCTTACGCTATTATCCTGGTTGTAGACCTTTTGTAAATAATCTCACATAGCCTTAGTTGTCTTGTAATGCATGCGATTAAGAAAAATAAGAGGGTCAATAGACCCTAAAATCCATGTCATCATGCGACCATCTTTAACCTTTCATTCACTTAACTTGGTAGGATCAGTAAGAGCCCGATCACTACAATCGATATCGACCTATAGTTTTTTTTTCTAGTGACAAATAACTGAAATTGAAATTCCCAAGAAGAATAATTATTTTGGTGAAACAAACACTGAAGGATTCCAAATGATGTGAATTGATGCTTCTGAATAGCTATGAGAACTAGAAACACTTTGAATATAAAACAACTAGAATCACCAAGACCAAGCGTCCTGGGTGTTAACGACTAATTGTCATCGCATAGTCAACAAAATCATGATTTTTGAAAATAAACTTTATTAAACAAGACAACCAAGAGAAGGCTTTAATACATATCAAGATTTTACTAATTGCCTCTCAAAATGAGAGTATTTCCTTTATATAGAGAGTATACACATTACACATACCTAAAGATCCGTTATTCCTATCCCCTAAAGATTAGTTATTCAATCCCTCTAAATGTGCCCTTCAAATCCCTTTAAATTTGTTATGATATCCCTCTAAATATGCTATTCTATCACAATATTATTTTCTATGATTATTAAAACAAATCTCTACTATTACAATAATATATACATTAATATATACAATCATTCTCAATTATTCATCATGCTCTCATAAATAACCGCAACCAATTCACTCGGAATAAAAAGAGGTTCACACAAGTGATAACATCTTACTTGTGTCCCACAAATTTCCCCCCTAACCAAAACTTTCAAAACCCCTAGAACTACATTGTGAATGCTACTATGTTAGAAGGAACGAACCATTATTTATAGACTCCTAAACCTTTTACTACAAGAAAAGGACTAGCCAAATATGAAGACTTTATGTTTTCCTTATAAGAAAAAGAAAAACCTATCTATGATAAGAAACTTAGGGCAATTAATACCAACACACTTATCATGAGCAGAATATTATGTCCTTTGAGCAATTCATGATTCAATGTATGGTAGTGGTAATTTTTTTTTGGAAGGTAAAGTGTATAAGAAGAACTTGACAGCATGCGTGGTTGATGAAAATAGAGTAAGATTTGAGTAGATAAAGAAAAACATATCTAGTATGGTTGATGGCCTTCTTACTTCATTTTCGCCTACTAACTCGGTTGTACTCCTGTGTAATGTATTGATATGGAGGTAAGATATCCAAACTCTTTATGGGTATTCTCTTCTTGCTAATTTATGTGAAGAAATAGATTTGGTTAATTGAGGTTCCCAAGCACCAGATTAACAACATAACAAGCTTAACAATTTTTAATGATCTATTTGTCCTCATCACTATTCTTATGTTGTCGTAGAATAGTCATAACATCAATCTAGATAGTACAACTTAAGTTGCTCTTTCCAATGCCCTAGTTTTATGCATCATGAAGCAATGTTCTCCTTATTACAGGGTTTGGACTTGGGGTTATTTTAGATGTGAGTGGGGTTCGAAGGAGGTGGAGAAGGTGCTATAAAGGGTAGTTGTACTTTTAGTGAATTTTGGTGTTTGAACATCCATTTCAAACATCAAATAATTTGGGGATATCCATTTATTTTAAAGAAACTAAGTATTTTTCTTTGCACCGAAGGGCCTAGTGGTATTGAAATTGATTGAGTACATGAGGTTTCATGTTCAAATCCCAACAAAGGAAAAAAGATGTCACACCCTAAGGATATGCCCTTGACGTAACACGGGACCTAGGATCATGAGTGACCCCAAGCTAACCCTGAAGCTCGCATATCATAAGCATACTAAGAACAACTGAATATAACATATACAATGCGAAAGCTAAAATAGTAGATGACTAAAAGTGGGGAATACCCAAAAACTGATCTAAATATATATAATGTACTACAAGTTTAGTGATACTGAACAATCACTCAAAAGCTAAAGTTGAATCTAACATATGTCTGAAAAAGCCTCTACTGACTAGAGTTGCTGTAACATTCCCCTTGCTAACTCTAGCAAAACTGAAAACAGAAATGAAAGACCGAATATGAAAAGAACATGTGTATTATCCTCGAAGTATGAAGACTCACCACTGAAGCTATTGAATATGGATTGGAAATCGATCTATGCGTGATCTCGATGCTGAGTACGTGAACCTATATCATGAAAGGATGTAAGGCAGAGTATGCATAGGAACTTGGAATGTACTGAGCATGCAGGATATAGAATATAAGTGAAAAATCTTATACACTAAACAAAACGTAACTCAACAATGATATAATCTAAAAAGAAACATAGATATTGAAATACAACTGAAAATTGAGCTAAATGAAATTACCAACTACTAATCATGAACTTGACATGCTGAGACTGAATATTGAAGTATAAACTTAAAACCTGGTCATATGCACTAGAGTCTAACTGTGGGAGCTACTATTAACCGACATAAAACCACATGAGCTAAATGCAGAGTCCGATGTATACGCCCCATCGAGAGGACCCAATATTCCTTGTCAGGGGTATAAAGGCATGACTTGCATGATAACTAAATTTGATGCCCACGGAGGGGTCTTATAAACCTACGGGGGCAGCTAGTTCTGGGACTATGAGGGTGCGATGAATCGTAGTCCAACTTTGTGCTAAGCCTACTCACAATTGGAAATGTGTATGACACAACATAATTGAAATACTGGATAGCTCAATGTTCTAACATGCAAATATGAGAATGCAACATATAGGAATTGACATGTAACATTTGAAAAATGGATCATGTTTATTTGTTTAATTGACTTAGCAAGTGTAATTCATGAACTAAGAGAATCTACACAACTATGGTTCTGAGTTTCATGCAAATAACTAAGCAAACTTTCCAAGAAACAAGCTATTTCGATTAAGAATGCTACAACAACTAAATCACAACAATTATCCAAGGTTTTAGAAGTCCTAGGTCTAAACAAGATATAGAGAATCAAGAATCTGATTGTGTTCTAGGGACCTAGTGGACGAAAGGAACCCAATAGTGAAATCCCACATACCTGGTGACAAAAGTCACAAAGAAATCTTGTGGATTTTGAGGCTGCACTGAAGAAAATCTCCTGCTTGTTCTTGAAGGGGCTGGTCGACTCTTTCTCCTCTTTTCCTCTAAGTTTTAGTAAATTTTGGTGATTAATCATTCTAGGTAGGTTCTGATTAAAATACCAAGCTTAAAATGAGTAAAACGACATAGTTTAGGGGTTAAATGACGTAGTTTAGGTGTCCAATCCATAGTGGAAAAGACCAAAATGACCCCAACTTAAAATCTCACGAGGGCCTTCCACGGACCTTATGACGGATAGTCAAAGGTACCACGGACCGTTAAGTGGGTCGTGGTCTACTGGCCAGTGGCTACTGGTTCTGGGGAAGGCCGACCACGAGCCCTACCACGGCCTATGTGAAGGACCACGGATCGTAAAGGTCACCGTGGTTCTTCACTTGGGCTGGGGTTTGCTGGCTTAGGGTGACGAACGCCACCATGGTCCATCATTAAGACCACGGCCCATGGAGGGCTCCGTTGTCTGATGCTTGGGTCTGGTTGGTTCTGCCTCGCTTATACGAGCTTTCCCTTAGCTCGTGGGCTAGTCCACGACGTGTGAAGGGTCCCGTGGTCCACCACTTCTAGGAGGGTGTGCACCACGGGTAGGTTGATAGACTGTGGTTACTTTCACGGTGCATGAACCCTACCATTGTTCACCAAATTGTTCTGAGTTTTCTACTGATAGTCCAAGTCTGATTTCAGAGGTGTTACAATATCTCCCCCTTGGGAACATTTGTCCTCGAATGAAGTCTAAAATAGCTGAGTATGGAGGGAAGGAGCTACAATCCCTACCACTAAGTACTTGAAACTGATATCTCACTGAACTGAGTTCCAAGAACATGCAAATATGCTGAAAATGCAAGAACAACTGAATGAACAAGATACTGAGACTGAATTTACGTAAGAGTAAAGTGAGAGACTGTAGATGAATTATTACCAGAAGCATAAATGAAATCGGGAGAAAAGAGATTAGGATATTTGGCCTTCATGTTAGCTTCTGCTTCTCAAGTAGCTCCCTCTATGGATTGACTCCTCCATAAAACCTTCACTGAAGCGACTTCTTTATTTCTCAATCGATGAACCTGGCGGTCAAAACTATCAACTGGTACCTCTTCATAAGTTAGACTATCCATCACAGCCACACTCTCTAATGGTACTATTGATGCAGGATAACCCACACACTTCTTCAACAAGGAGATCTGAAACACAGGATGAACCGCTGCTAGTTCTGCTGGTAAATCTAACTCATATGCCACATTACCCACCCTTTTTAAGATCATGTAAGGACCTATATATCTAGGACATAGCTTCCCTTTCTTACCGAATCTCATCACCCTATTCATAGGTGACACATTCAAGAAAACCCAATGATCGGTCTCAAACTCTAAGTCTCTTCTCCTCACATCTGCATAGGATTTCTGACGACTCTGACCTATCTATAGGCTATCTCTGATGAGTTGAAATTTTTCCATGGCTTCATGAACCAAATCTAGCCCAACCAATGCTTCTTCACCTACTTCAAACCAACCAATTGGAGATCTGTATCTACGCCCGTATAATGCCTCATAAGGGGCCATCTGAATGTTGGAATGGTAGCTATTATTATAGGTGAACTCTATGAGATGTAGGTGATCATCTCAAATTCCCTTGAAATCAATCACGCAAGCTCTCAATATGTCCTCTAAGGTCTCAAAGTTACACTCTGCCTGGCCATCCGTCTGTGGATAAAATGTTGTGCTCAGATTTACCTTAGTACCAAGATCCTTCTGGAATAATTTCCATAAATAAGAGGTAAACTGAGGACCTGTATCTAAAATGATAGAGAAAAGAACCCTATGCAACCTAACTATCTCATTAATGTAGAGTTTAGCATAATCCTCCGCTGAATATGTAGTCTTGACTGCCAAGAAGTGAGCAGACTTAGTAACTCTTTCTACTATCACCCAAATTGAGTCATGATGTCTATGATTACAAGGTAAACCCGTAATGAAGTCCATATTTATCACTTCCCACTTCTATGTAGGAATGTTAATCTCTTGAGTCATACCTTCTGGTTTTTGATGTTCTACATTAACCTGTTGACAATTAGGACACTTAGCCACAAAATCTACTATGTCCCTCTTTATACCGTTCCACCAAAAGACTTCCCGTATATCACGATACATCTTTGTGGAATATGGATGAATGGAATACTTAGAGTTATGCGCTTCTATAAGAATCTTCTTCCTCAACTCACCCACATTTGGAACACATGAGCGACCCTGGTAACAAAGTAGACCATCTCCCCCTTAGGAGAAAACCTCAACCTTCTCTTGATAAACTGCACCTTTCAACTGAAGTAATGTAGGAACACTATTCTATTTTTCCTTAACCTCCGCTACCAATGAGGATTCAGATCTATTTTGAATTATCACACCACCATCGACATGTCTGTAAGAAAAACTCCAAAGCGAGCAAGCTGGTGAACATCTTTTGCTAATTCCTTCCTTTCTTTCTTAACATGTGCTGCACTACCCATATAAAGTCTGCTGAGAGCATCAACCACTACATTGGCCTTACCAGGATGGTAAAGCACATTCATTTCATAGTCTTTAATTTGAGGAATTCAGTCATCTCCTCTAACAAAGATTTAACTCTTTCTGGGTGAACACATACTGGAGGCTCTTATGATTTGTGAATACATCAACATGAACACCATACAAGTAGTGTCTCCAAATGTATAGGGAAAATACTACGAATACAAGCTTGAGGTCATGAGTCGGGTAGTTCTTCTCATGGACCTTAAGCTGCCTAGAAGCATAAGCTATGACCTTACCTCGCTGCATTAACACACAACCTAGGGCGACCCTGGATGCATCACAATAAATCATGTAACCGTCTGAACTATATGGTACGGTCAAGACCGGAGCTATAGTCAACCTAGTCTTCAGTTCTGAGAAGTTTTTCTAACACTCATCTAACCACTGAAATTTGACCTTTTTCTGAGTCAACTTGGTCAATAGGAAAGCTATGGATGAAATTCCTTCAACAAATCTCTTATAATAACCAGCCAAACCTAAGAAACTTCTGATATCTGTTAGAGAGGTGGGTCTAGGCCATTGCTTCACGACCTCTATTTTCTAAGAATCCACTCGGATTTCTTTACTAGATGCCACATGACCAAGGAAAGCAACTGACTGTAACCATAATTTAAATTTGTTGAACTTAGTGAATAAATGGTGATCCTTGAGAGTTTGCAGAACAACTCTCAAATGGTTCGTGTACTCCTCTTTTCTAGAGTAAATAAGGATATCATCAATGAAGACGATAACGAACAAGTCCAAATACTGCCTGAACACCCTCTTCATTAAGTCCATGAAAGTTGCAAGAGCATTTGTTAGTCCAAATGACATAATAAAATATTCATAATCACCATACCGAATTCTGAAGGCATTTTTCGGGATGTCAATATCTCTGACTCTCAGTTGATGATAATCGAATCTGAGGTCTATGTTTGGAAAATAACTAGCACTGATAAGTTGGTCGAACAAGTCATCAATCCTGGGGATAGGTACTTATTCATGATTGTGACTTTATTCAACGTGCGATAGTCAATGCACATTCTAAGAGAACTATCTTTCTTTTTCCCGAACAACACTGGTGCGCCCCATGGAGAGATACTGGGTCTGATGAAGCCCTTATCTAGAAGGTCTTTCAATTCCTTAAGCTTGGTTAGAGCCATTATGTAAGGAGGAATTGAAATGGGCTTGGTATCTGGAAAGAGATCAATTCTGAAGTCTATTTCCCTTTCAGGAGGAACTTCGGGAAGATCTTTTGGAAATACTTTTGGAAAGTCATTTACTACTAGGACTGAATCAATAGTTGGGGTTTCGAAGCTTTAATCCTTAACTAGAAAAAGATGACAAATGTACCCTTTAGAGATCATCTTCCTGGCCATAAAGTAAGCGATAAATCGACCTACAGGCACTGAGCTACTACCCTTCCATACTAAGGCTGGCTAGTTTGGAAACTGAAATCGAACGATCCTAGTTCTACAATTGACTGAGGCATAACAGGAATGTAAGCAATCCATGCCTAGAATGATATCAAAGTATACCATTTCTAACTCTATAGATCTGCTGAGGTGACTTTCTGAGAAATTGTGACAGGGCAATTTTTGTATACGCATCTAGCTATAGTTGGGTCACCAACTAGAGTAGAGACTTAGAAGGGTTCTGAAAGAGTTTCTGGACTGACACCGAAGTTCACTGCTATATATTGGGAGTTAGAAAGGACAATGTATCCCCTAGATCTAACAATGCATAAACATCTAAATGAAAGAGTTGTAACATACCAGTGACCACATCAATAAAATTTTCTTGGTCCTGGCGAGCCTTGGACCATACAACCTGTTCTGGCGTTGACTGCTACTTATACCAGATGAAGTACCCTGCTGAGTTGGGTGACCTACTGGTGTTGTTAGAGTTGTAAACTGAGCCTTATTGTTGCTATCCCCTTTCACCTGCCTGGCATAAGAGCAATCCTTCAACCTATGGTCAGACTGACCATACCTAAAACATCCTTTCTAGCCTGCAAGACACTCGCCCGGATGGTTCTTACCACAATTTGGACCAGTTGGGAAAGTCCTTTTACCTGAATGACGCCCCTGAGACTTAGAGCCTGATGCCCTACATTTATAATCTGCTGAAATTATGAGCGATTTCCACCACCTGATTTTTGCTGAGAGTACTCATAGTTCCCTGTTCTAGCCTTTTTATTGTCCTTGGCCAGTTCCCTAAGCTTGTCTCTCTCAACCTGCTGAGCATGAGTCATAAGCGTAGAGATATTAATATCCTCTAGTAGCATAGCATTCCTGCACTTTGACTCTACCAAGTCGGATACCCCAAACAAAAACTTATTCATTTGAGCCCTTGGATCGAGAACCATGTGTGGAGCATATCTAGAAAGTTGGGTGAACTTAAGTTCGTACTCTTGGACTGGCATTGTACCTTGTCTCAAATTCATAAACTCCTGAGCTTTTGCCTCCCTCAACCCTCTCGAGAAGAACCTGTCCATAAAAGCTTTAGTGAAACACTCCTAAATCACAGGAGCTGCATCCGCACCCCTGTTTTCCTTCCACTGAGTGAACCAAATATGAGCCACATCCTTACGCTGGTAGGATGCCAATTCCACCCTATCATTAAAAGTCACTTGCATCACTCCAATTATTTTCTTAACCTCATAAATGAAGTTTTGTGGGTCCTCACCAATCTGCGACTCTAAAAGCTCAGGTGGATTCATTCGAATAAAATCTTGAACCATAGCTACCATTGATCCACTGTTGGTGTTAGTAGGTACTTCGGCTTGCTGATTGTTCTGGTTGGCCATACTCTGAACTAAGAGTTGGAGAGCATTCCGAAACTCTCAGTTCGAATCCTCATGGTCTGGGACTGGAGAAACTGTGTTAGCATTGTGTGCGTTAGCATTTCGTCTGTAAGCTCTACGAGGAGGCATGATCTGAAATGCATAAAAATGAATTAGAAGGGAGATCATACCCACGCATGATAAGAATAACAAGAAAATACAGTTTTTTCCTAAAACACTTTGTAGCCTCCCTCTCATTAGATGTGGTGCACTTCACACCCATGAAAAGGACTCTACTTAGTACGGCTTTAAGACATCATTGGACTCTTGAACCTAATGCTCTGATACCAAGTTTGTGACACCCCGAGGCTACCCCTTTGACATAGCACGGGACCTAGGATCACAAGTGACCCTAAGCTAACCCTGAAGGTGGCATATCATAAGCATACTAAGAACAACTGAAGATAACATATACGATGTGGATGCTAAAATAATAGATGACTGAAAGTGGGGAATACCCAAAATTGATCTGAATATTTATAATGTACTACAAGTTTAGTGATACTGAACAATCACTCAAAAGCTAGTTAAAGCCAAATCTAATACTTTGTCTGAAAAAACCTCTACTGTCTAAAGTTATTGGGACATGCCCCCAGGTAACTCTAGCAAAATTGAAAATTGAAATGAAAGACTAAATATGAAAAACCATGTTTATTGTCCTCGAAGTATGAGAACTCAACACTGAAGCTGCTGAATATGGATCAGGAACTTATTTATGCCTAATCTATATGCTGAGTACCTGAACATAAATCATGAAAGGATGTAGCGTAGATTATGCGTCAGTACTTGGAATGTACTGAGCATGCAGGATATAAAATATAGATGAACAATCATATAAGTTGAACAAAGCATAACTAAGTAATGATATAATATGAACAAAAACATAGTTACTGAAATATAACTGAAAAATGAGCTAAATGCAATGATCAAGTATTGATCATGAACCTCACATGCTGAGACTGAATACTGAAGTATAAACTGAAAACGTAGTCATATGCACTACAATATGATGGTGGGAGCTACTATTAACCGACATAAAACCATGTAAGGTAAATGTGGAGTCCGATGTATACGCCACATAGAGAGGACCAAATATACCTTGCTAAGGGTATAAAGGCATGAATGGCACGATCACAAAATTTGTTGCCCAAAGAGGAGACTTATAAACCTACGGGGGCACGTAGTTTTGGGATTATGAGGGTACGCTGAACCCTACTCCAACTCATTGCTAAGCCTACTCTCAACTGGAAATGTGTATGACAAAACATATATGACTGAAATACTAACATTGTAACATTCAAAAACTGGAGCATGTTTATATGTTTAACTGACTTAGCAAGTGTAATTCATGAAATAAGAGAATCTGCACAACTAGGGTTCTAAGTTTCATGCAAAGAACTAAGAAAGCCTTCCAAGGAACAAGCTATTTCAATTTAGGATGCTACAACAACTAAATCACAACAATTATCCAAGGTTTTAGAAACCCTAGTTATAAACAAGATATAGAGAATCAAGAATCTGACTGAGTTCTAGGGTCCTATTAGACGAAAGGAACACACTAGTGAAATCCCACATACTTGGAGATGAAATTCACTGAGAAATCATGTGGATTTCGTGGCTGAACTGAAAAAAGTCACCTAATTGTTCTTGAGGGGGCTGGTCGACTCTTTCTTTTCTTTTTCTCTATGGTTTGGTGAAATTTTGGATTAATCATTTTGGGTTGGTTCTGACTAAATTACTAGGCTTAAACTGAGTAAAACATCGTAGTTTAGGTGTCCAACGCGTAGCGGAAAACACCAAAACGACCCCAATATAAAATCTAATGGGGGCCTTCCACAACCCTATGACGGACCATCAAAGGGACCACGACCCATCAAGTGGGTCATGGTTTGTTGTCCAGTGACTACTGGTTCTGGGAGGGCCAACCACGAGCCCTACCACGGCCTGTGTGAAGGCCAATAAACCGTGAAGGCCAACGTGGTTCTTCACTTGGCTGGAATCTACTGGCTCAGGGCGACGGACACCACCACTACCTGTCATCAAGACCACGGCCTGTGGAGGGCTTCGTGGTCTGATGCCTGGGCCTGGTTGGTTCTGCCTGTCTTACTTGAGCCTTCCCACGACTTGTGGGGTGGTCCACGACTTGTAAAGCATCCCGTGGTCCACCACTTCTTGGAGGGTGTTAACCGCGGGCAGGTCGACGGACCGTGGTTCCTTTCATGGTCCATGAACCCTGCCGTGGTTCACCAAATTTTTCTGTGATTTTTGCTGAAAGTCCGAGTCTGATTTCTAGGGTGTTACAAAAAACTAGGTGATTCCATCAGTCAAAGACTGATGATCAAAATTACCTGGTACATTTGTTGGTGGGGAGGTAGCAAGTACTTCATGAATTAATCGATGTGCATGTAAATTGTCCTAGACACCACAATTATAAAAGTAGTATTTTCCTTTCTTGTTTCTCAGTGATGGGGTAGCGGAAATTAGTAGTACAAAATGATGAATCTTGTTTTGTCAGGGGATATTTTGACGTCATTAGAATACATAATATCCTCTTGATCCCTTGATTTATCTTTCCAAAACTACATTTTGGCATGTGATGAAGAATTCAGATTATGTTGACTTCAAACATGCTCCATTCTTGCCCAACAAAGTGGAAGGGGGTGAAGATGGAGATGAGGAAAGAGGATAGTTTGAATATGAATTGACATCCTCTAAGAGAAAATCTTAATCTGATGTAATTATATTATACTATTGTGACCTGTCTGAGTTTTTGGCCAAAATCATCCCTCAACTACACCCAAAACTCCTTTTATTATCGCGGTAAAAAAATCCTTCAATTATCCTAAAGGCAGCAAGATTCATCCTTCTGTTAGTTTATGTCGGTAAACTAATAGATTAAATCCACTTTTGTACTTTCTCGTCCTTCTCTTAGTTGATATTTGGTAATTCTAGTTATATTGGCCAAATTTATGGTGCTTATATTAGCACTTCTTCTTTTAAAATTTACATGCACTCATGACATTAATACTCCCCTTTCATGTAAGTGAAGTTTGAATTCATGATGCATGAACAATTGGTGTCTCTGAATTCTTTACTTGTTAGGACTTATACTTTTTCTCCTTAATTCATATTATTATTATAAAAGCTGCAGATTTACAAGCAAAAAAAATGTTAACTATAAATTATGATTTCTAACACTTTTGGTGTCTTAGTTCATGTGTCACTTTTCACTTCTCAAGATTCAATTTAACTAATCTTTGAAACTAAATTGAATTAGATCAGATAAAATAGACAAAGCTTCATGCTGGAAGTTCTTTCACTTTTCTGGAAATGAAGGGAAAACTATATAAATTTTTACGTATCTGATTAGAAATCATATAGAGCTATGAAATATTTTTTTGTAATAATACTGGTTGTCATTGTTAATTCAAAGAGGAACATACTTCTTGACAGAGTTGTTGCTACTGAGAAGTTGAGGGTGAAAACCTCCTACGTAGTCCATACACTTTAAATTAGAATTATCTATCAATCAACTAAGAGAAGGATGAGAGCAAATAGAATGGAGGGTATGTAGGCTTAATATTTAGTATATGAAAATTATCGGTGTTGGAATAATAGAAAATGTTTTTTTGTTCACTATGATAGAACAACGGTGTAGTTCAAGTCTCAGGTATAATTGAAGGATGTTTTTGACAAAAAACCCTGACCTGTCTCCTTATCCTTGCTATTTCTACAAATGTAGGTACTTTATTCTGACTGCAAGTGATGTGGAGGAACAGTACCAGATCCCAAAGTCTTTTTATTGTCAGAGAAACTAAGATCATGTGTTGGAGCTGTATATGTTGTCTTGTTTGAAAATCATAGTCAAGTATGTTGACTAATTCTTCAAAATAGTTCTGTTGCACAAAATCAGTTTGTGAATTTGTTTTTTAGGATTAGTGGGTTTAAGTTTTTACCTAGTCAATGCATTATCTTCTTATTGTAGTGGGTCATGTTTACCACTTTTCCCATGTTTTTCCATTATTAGTTAGTTGCTTTATTTTAGCTTACGCAGTTAACTGTAAGCCTATAAATGTCAATAAGTGTTCTTGTTGCAGTAATAGGAAAAGATTGAGCAGTACCAAAAACTATCTCTGAAAGCTATTTTATTTGCCCTTCATCTCTTGATCTAACAGTTTTGTATCAGAGCAATTAGGGAGCAAAAGAAGTGAACCACAACATAATCCTTCTTATTCTTCTCTATCTCCAGGTGCATTCCTCTAGGAACCAAAGTAACGTGAGAGAGTGAACCCCATTAAATTTTATCCAAAAAACCTAAGAGAGATGGAAAATGGCAGTAAACTCTAATTCTAACTCTCAACATATTCCAATCTTCAAAAGGGTGAAGTAGCATTTTGGAGCCTCAAGATGAAGAATCTCTTAAGTATCAAGACATACGGGACTTGGTGGAGAATGGGTTTCCAAACCCCGGTGAAGGCCATGCACAACAACTGTGGGAAAATTGCAAGAACAATTTGAAGGCATTGTTCCGGGTTCAAAAAGCCCTTGATGATAATATCTTCCCCAGAATTTTAGTAGTAGAGACTTCCCATAAAGCTTGGGAAATTTTGCAGCATGAGTATATGGAAGATAAGAAGGTAACTCTAGTTAAATTATTAACTTTGTGTCGCAATATTGAAACTCTAAGCATGAGAACTAGTTAACCAGTGCAAGCTTATATGTCTAAAGTCTCTACAATTTTTAATCTTATGAAGTCTTATGTAGAGAAAATTAATGATGAAGCTGTTGTAAAAAAGTTTTTGAGGTCTTTAACCACTAATTTTGAGCATGTGGTTTCTTCTATCAAAGAATCCAAGGATTTATCTGATTATACATTTGATGAATTAATGAGTTCTTTGTTATATCATGAAGATAGGCTAAACAAGTCTTATGAGAAGGTTGAAGAGAAAGCATTCCATGTGAAAGAGGACTCATCTTTCTCTAAGGAAAAATCCTCAAATATATTTCATGACCGAGGTTAAGTCCATGGTAGAGGCGGAGGACAATTTAGTGAGTCACGTCAGCACAACAGTGACTTGCAATGCCGATATTGTAAGAAGTCTGGCCACACTTAAGAATATTGTTGGACCACGCAAAGAGATAAGCAGCAACATGCCAATTTCTCTGAGAAAGTTGAGGATGAAAGTAAGTTGTTCATGGATCATTCTCCAATTATAGACAATTCTGGTGGTGTTTGGATTATTGATAGTGGATGCTCGAATCATATATCTGATACAAAGTCTCTATTTAGAGATCTTGATGAGTCGAAAAAAGTGAAGTTCGACTCAGTGATAACAAACAAGTACCAGTAGAAGGCTGAGGTACCATAACCAAAAAAACAACACAAGGTAATTCTAAACATAGCTATGATATTACTTGAACATTAATGGGTTGAAATTGTTAACTAGAAAAAACATGGTAGTTGCTTTACCAAAAGTGGGTTAACTTGAGTTATGTGAATGGTGCATGTTCAGAAAACATAGTACAAAATCTTTCCCCATGGAAAAATCTTACAGAGCTAGTAGTTGTCTTGAGCTTGTACATGCTGACTTGTGTGGATCAATGAAGACTGAGTAACTTGGTGGGAGTTGATATTTTGTTTTGTTTACCGATGACTATAGCTGTATGAGTTGGACTTACATTCTGAAGTTAAAATCTGAAGTGTTTGAGAATTTTAGGAAATTCAAGGAACTTGTAGAGAAACAAAGAGGTTTCAAGTTAAAAGCTCTTCGCACAGATCGTGGTGGTGAGTTTTTATCTAATGATTTTAATTTATTTTGAGATGAAAATGGAATTCGTAGGGAGCTTACAACACTATACTCGCCACAACAAAATGGAGTCGCCAATCAAAAAAACCGCACAGTGGTTGAGATGGCTATAAGCTTACATAATGCAAGGAGTTTTCCAATTCAATTTTTGGGAGAAGCAGTGGTTGCAACTGTGTCACTCTTCAATATCACTCCAACAAAAGTTGTTTCAGATCGAACTCCATATGAAGCATGGATACATCGAAAATTGTCACGTCCCGAGGCTACCCCCTTAACCCAACACAGGACCTAGGATCACAAGTGATCATAAGCTAACCTTGTGTCTGGCATATCATAAGCATACTGCAAATAACTGAATAAGACATAAACTATGTGAAACCTAAAATAGTAGATAACTAAATAAGACATAAACTATGTGAAACCTAAAATAGTAGATAACTAAATAAGACATAAATAATGTGAAACCTAAAATAGTAGATAACTAAAAATGGAGAATACCCAACTGATCTAAATGTATAAAATATACTAAGAGTTTAACAATAACTGAAAGATAAACTTATCAACCTAAGCTGATTATATTACTATGTCTGAAAAGCCTCTAACTGAATTAAGTTGCTGGGACATGCCCCCAGCTAACTCTAACAAACTGAAAACTGAATCTAAAGACTAAAATGAAAGCATGTCCATTGTCCTCGAAATATGACAACTTACCACAGAAGCTACTGAATGCTAACAGAGAATCGATCTAAGCGCGGTCTAAATGCTGTGTAACTAAACCTACATCATGAAAGGCTGTAGCATAGAGTATGCTTCAGTACTTAGAATATACTGAGCATGCAGGATATAGATACTAAGCTGAACAAAAATATATAAGTTGAATAAAGCATAACTAAGCAATGACATAAACTGGGAAGGAATGGAAATACTGAAATATAATTGAAAAGCTAAACTGAATGCAATGACCAAGTACTAATCATGAAAATAACATGTTGAACTGAATGCTGAAAAATATACTGAAAACCTGGACAAATGCACTAAGAGCCTGACTGTGGGAGCTACTATTAACCGACATAAAACCATGTGAGCTAAATGTGGAGTTAGATGTATATGCCCCATCGGGAGGACCCAATATACCTGAGTCACCAATTGGAGTAGAGACTGAGAAGGGTTCTGAGAGAGTTTCTGGACTGACACTGAAGTTTACTTCTATATAAGGAGTTGCAAAAGACAGTGTATCCCCTGGATCTAACAATGCATAAACACCTAAATGAAAGACTCGTAACGTACCAATGACCATATCAGCAAAACCTTCCTAGTCCTGGTCATGGCGAGTCTAAAGAGCATATAACCTGTTCTGGCACTGACCGCCACCTATACCTGATGATGTACCCTGCTGAGTTGGGCGATCTGCTGGTGTTGTAGGAGCTGTAGGTGAAGCCCTATTTTTGTTACCTCCTTTCCCCTGCCTGGAAGAAGGACAATCCTTCAACCTATGGCCAGACTGACCACACTTGAAGCATCCTTCCTTGCCTACAAGATACTCGTCTGGATGGTTTCTACAACACTTTTGACAAGTTAGGTAAGTCCGAATACCTGAAGCACTCCCTTGAGACTTAGAGCCTGATGTCTAACCTTTCTGATTTGTCGAAACCTTGTGATGGAGCACTAGTTGATGAGGTGATGGGGTTGTAGACCTCTGCTGAAATTGTGAGCGATTTCCACTATCCGATTTTTGTTGTGAGTATTCATAGTTTCTTGTTCTGGGCTTCTTGTTATCCTTAGCCAATTCCCTAAGCTTATCTCCCTCAACCTACTGAGCATGAGTCATTAGTCTGGAGATATCCATATCCCCTAGAAGCATAGTTTTTCTACAA
This sequence comes from Solanum acaule, assembly GCA_036250505.1. NCBI lineage: Eukaryota > Viridiplantae > Streptophyta > Magnoliopsida > Solanales > Solanaceae > Solanum > Solanum acaule. The sequence continues at coordinate 38,621 of JAJOOR010017266.1, forward strand.
TCATTCTTCACCAGATTGGATACTCCAAACAAGAACTTACTCATTTTTGCCCTTGAATGGGCAACCATGTATGGAGCATACCTGGAGAGCTGGGTAAACTTCAGCCCGTACTCTTGGACCGACATAGAACCTTGCTTCAAGTTGACAAACTCTTGTGCCTTAGATTCTCTTAATTCCCTTGGGAAGAATGTATCTAGGAAAGCTCCAGGAAAACAATCCCAAGTCATAGGAGCTGCATCCGCACCCCTATTTTCTTTCCACTAAGTGAACCAGATATAACTCACATCCTTATGTTGATAGGATGCTAACTCAACGCTCTCAGTTCCAGTCACCTGCATTACTCCAAGAATTTTCTCGACATCATCAATGAAGTTCTGTTGGTCATCATCAACCTTTGACCCTTGAAACTCAGGCGGATTCATTCGTACAAAATCTCAAACCCTAGCGATAGCAGATCCATTATTAGTGTTAAAAGGAACTATGGCCTGCTGGTTGTTCTAATTGGCCACACTTTGAGCCAAGAGTTGGATTGCACTCCAAAATTCTATATTCGTAATCTCATGGTTCGGGACAGGAGGAACTGCATTAGCATTGTGTACATTAACATTCCGTGTGTTAGCTCTATGAGGAGGCATGATCTGAAACACATAACAACGGATTAGAAAGGAGAAGTTGGATCAGACTGATACGGTCAAATTAGACCTCCCAAATAAAGTATAAGCGATCGTTATCAAGTAAAGAACCCAACTTGTAGGTTAGAGTCAATCCCACGAGGAATATGGTTTAGAGTTAACTTTAACTTACAATTACATTCATTTAGTCAACATATTTCCGAGAAAAGTAAGTAAAAAGGGGGGGGGGGTTGTGGAACAAATAACTGATTGTAGTTGGGAGAACAAGTGAGCAAGATTCAAACTTTAGTTGTTATCAATGAGAGAAAGTAACTAGGGTGTATGTGTTCCCCATAAGCTCATAACGCGGTAATCCTAGTAATAGCTATGTAGTAAATTATTTATCTCTAAATCCTTGGTCCGGCAAATAGATAATTGTACCCCACACCTTGGTCCGGCTACGTGTGTATAATTTACCAACCTTTACCTTTACCTCATATTTGACTTCACATCATTGTATGGCTTAGTTTTCACCCTGCACCAATTGACACTAGACTATTAGATAGTATTACACTAAATCTATGTTGATAATTCTTTTCTTATTGACTACCTCCTTGGTTCGGCAAGTAGCAACAAGGCAAGTTCTAATCTTTGCAACCGTTAAAAATATTTCTAAACGAAAGAATCATCAATGCATTCAACAACACTATTCAAGAGTTACTTAGTTACTATTCATACTTTGTTTATCGCTCATGGTTCCCACAACCCTAGTTGTGGATTTAGTTACCCATACTAGCAAGAACACAATTCAAATTGTTAGAAGAAGAATTCATGAACTTACGTAATGAATAGAAGAAACCCGTAATCTCCAATTGAAATTCGAAGCAAGAATATTTATAAACCGAAATTAGGAAATCAATTCGTTAATGTTTGCATGTTAATTCCCAAGAACACACCAAGAACTAAAGTTAAACAATAGTGGCTAACCTCCAAAACTGAGGTTTACGTGCCCTATATATAGAAAAACATGTCCCAAATAAAAAGGAACAGAAATAAGAAAATAAAATTTCTAGACGCGGTTTCGATCTACGACACTGACCTACGGACCGTGGACTAACCTATGGTCCGTAGGTCCCTTCCGTGGTTTGGGACTTAGGAATTTATCCAAAGCTCAAAATCTTCAACTCTAAGTAACGAATTACAGATCAGTAGGATGGACCGTGACTCGATCCACGGTTCGTGTATCCTCCTCCGTAGCTCCATACTTAAACTTTCGAAATCAGGTACTTGAACCCCCTTCTCTGAATCATTTGACGGACCTGCAGGACGGCTCGTAGGTCGACCTACGGTCCATCGTTTGTAACCGTGGTTCCACACTTGGTCAAGAATTCCCTGATTTTCCTTCAAGCCATGCCTGTCCATCTACGCCTACCACCTATGGACCGTGACTGGACCTACGGTCCGTAGGTCACGTCCGTAGATGCCCTTTTGTGCAACATTCTTCAGTTGTGTCTCTCAACTTCCACGTCAGAACTTATTTCCTGCAAAGAAGATAAAATCACATTAGTACCAATACAAATGGCTCTAGACACACACAACTCTTAAGTGAAATGTATTAAAGATACCGTAAATTCACTGTATATTAACACCCTCAACTTAAACTCGTTGTTTGTCCTCAAGCGATGCACTAAGACTCTAAATGACACTTGTGTAGAAGCAAACATTCAAGCATAAGCAATCACATGTCTTTTTATCCCGACTCCCTTTTTCAATGCGAATCTTTTCTCTTAGACTCAACAAGCTAACTCATGCGGATCAAGATATTACACACATCGACAAATAGACATACAACATACACTGTTTCACTATCACCAAGGGACCAATTCTCTGACAATGTAACTAGTGCCCTTACTTCAAACGGAATACCTTTTTCACACAATGAATATGATTTTGAGTACAAGGATTCATTGAACACTCACGCTCAGAAGTAACATCAAGTACATTTAGTTCTCAATACCATAGGCTTGCCCTTATTTTCACTGTTTAGACTCTCCAAACTAGTTGCTAGGATCACTATAGGAATTTCTTAGCTTGTAACGTAGGCTAAGGGTTGTGTGGTACATTTGGGTACTTTTTAGTGAATTTCTGCCCTCCTTGACATTACATTGGCTATTTACCTCTTTCTTGACCTATTTTTGGCATCTTTTCATTTCACTTTCTGTCCCTTACTCTTTGCAACATGGATGTGACTTTTGATTTTATGACTCTTATTTTGCACTTTCTTTTTGTTTCTTTCACTTCATTATTCTTTTGTTTCGTTTTGCACAAAGTCACATCATGTCACGACCCGAGCCTATGCCCCGGAAGCGACACGGCATACAAGACTCTAAAGAGCCTTATACAAGCCTCATGGTTCATTTCATTGCATCGATAATAGAAATTGTATGGAATAAAAACTTTTTATTTAAAACCATATGATTCAAAACATACTAAACATTTAAAATATTACAGCGGAAGTCTACTTGTCTCACATGACCATCTTAATACAATCTTAAAAACCAACATGAGTAGGGTCACGGCCCTTTACACTTGAAAAGTCTAGAAAGTGTTTAATAGAAAGAAATAGAACAAAACATAAAGCTTCTAAACTGTGTCCCAGAATAATGAGGACATACCACTCTAACATAGGAGTCTCAATCCAAGTCTTGTCTAGAACTAGCACGTCACTTGCCGGAACCGACACTTGTAGACATAGAGAGGAAAATATGGAGTTAGTACACAAAAATGTACTAAGTATGATGACCAAGCAAAAACATGACAAAACAGACATTTTGGTTTGGAAACCATGCATGATACCAATTTCAAGATATTTCATGAACATAAGAATAAAAGGCATCAAATACAAGTATTACCAACAACCAAGTCATTATCATCACATTTCCATCTAAGGTGAACTTACCATTCTCCTCATGCCCCTTAAATGTCAAGACATAATACAACAACATATACAACAAGCAAGGCATCTCAATCATCTTAGGGTCCCTATCTATAATAGCCCTAAGACACTCTTAAGTAAGATATGAAGTGGCATCCCATACTACCTCTTCACACCACACCTAAGTGATCATCTAGGCCAAAATAGATAAGACTTTTTACGTTTCAACATATCATGCAAAACAACTCATACCACGAACACAAGTGCAACATGCTCACATCATTTAGTCCACTAAGACATACATCATATCCTATAAGGCATATGACATTTCATATAGACATGTGAGACATACATCATATCAGGTACAAATAAAGTCAACTTGCTTCATTTGTTCATTTAGAACACATTCTTTTATTAGGAAGTAGAAATTCTCACTATAGACCTCTTGAAGCCTACTCGTGTAAATGCATGAATAGCATCCCATACTACTACTCACACATCATAGAACTTCTCAAGGAACCATAATGGGTACCTCACAAGATGGGAATAAGCATTTAACCGACATAGACTATGAGAACTGAATCATAGAATCTGGTGTCATATAACCCCACACCATAAGAAGGTGATCAACTTGCCTAAGGTCGATCGGTGATTAGCTTAATGGATCCACTAGCTATCCTATGTGGGCACATAGTTAAGGGACATAGAGCTTGCTACATGACACCCCGCCTAAACTATCGTGAGGGAATCCATCACAAGGGATTGCTACTAGATACCCCGCTTTGACTATCGTGAGAGCATTCATCCCACTCAATGACCTCTCGGTGCTTAGCCTCATTCCCATAGAGTAGTTCATATCATAAGTTCATTGAGGACGAGAGATTGTTACAAGATAACCCTGCCTCAACTAACGTATGGGTATCCATCTTATTCCAACATGCATAAGTCTTTTGGGGATAGAGATTATTACTAGATAACCCCGCCATAACTAACGTATGGGCATCCATCTACAGGAATTGCTACTAGATACCCCACCTCAACGATCGTGAGGGCATCCATCCTCTCCCAACATGAGTATAGCTCAAAGATTCAAACGTGATAGTAACCTTTCATATAAGAATCCCTTAACATGCTTTAGTGAAGAAATGAGAATAACCTTTCAAATCAACACATCATAACATTCATAATCATATAACTTCATACATATTTTCAAGAAAAGGAAACCTAAGTCTACCAATTAAAGATACATCATAAAGGAAGAGACCTTCCACAAGCTAACATCATTATTCATAAGTGCATAATTGAGAATGTTCTTTCAATACTAGCACACTTGTATCCTAGGCATAGACCACACACACACATTCTTCATATCATGTTCATACATACACTTTTCATATCACATTCATGAATATATTCTTCATAATTAGGGTAATAAGAAGACTTCTATCAATTCAATTACCATAATGTACATATGAAGTAACCACCTCCACTATAAGTAGAACACACATCAATAGACCACAATTCTTTATCAACATAAGCTAAATCATGAATTTGCCTTACAAGGCCATTATCAATACATCACCACATACCAACAATTCTTCACAATTAATCATAGATAAGGTCACTACTTCAATAACTAATTCAATTTAAGCATCTTAAAATCACATACTTGATCAATCATCAAAACCCACATCTTAGGGCAACATTGAAGACTTTAAGAAAACATGAGTTCTTTGAGATTTTTTTTCGTAAAACCACAATCCAACATCAATACAATCATATTATTCCATAATAAAACCTTTTAAAACAATTGAAGTATAAACCCATTTTGAAGACTGATAAATCTAGGTATTGAAGTTTAGCAAGCTTTGAAAAACACTTTGATAGGACTCTAGGGTGAGAGCTAACCCTAGATAAAGAGCCACCATACCTAATCCGAACAAATCCACAAGAAAATTGAGAAGAAAGGACATAGAAATCGCCAAACCCTAGCCTCAATAGCTACCTTCTTCTTCTTTTTCTTTAATGGAGGGTTTCTAGTGAAAGGAATATTTGAGGAGATGGGTTTCTTCTAATTCTATTTGGAGGGACTTAAATGAAAGGGTTTAGGTCTTAAAAGGGTTATATACATGTAGGGAAAGGAATAAAATAATAGGAACTCAACATAGGAAAAGAACTAAGGACCCTAAAGTTTTAGCTTAAAAATTCTGCCCGTTGCCCATTTGAGCTCGTTCTTGGACACTTAGGCTCGCCAAGTGCACTAGCGGACTCGCCAAGTGCACCCTTGGCTCGCCCTTTGTTCCAGTAGGCTCACCAAATGGGCAGTCCATTGGGCGATGAAGGGGTGACAATGGGTGATACGCCAACCTGGTTGGTGAGCTACCGTTTAACTCGCCCTTTGGTCCAGCATCATGGCCAAATGGGGCAGCCACTAGGCGATCACAAGGGCAGATGGGCGAGTTGCCCAACCCTTTGGGCGAGTCACCCAACTCTTTGGGCGATCAACTAGCCCCATCTCCAAACAACCCCTCAAAAATCAATGTTTCTACCACCTTTCTTGTTAGCTTAGGTCCTTACTTGCACCCTAGACTTCATCCTCACCCCATTAAGGTCCTAAAATAGTCCATACATCAACTCAAAGTCACACTAACCCAAACGTCAAGACTCTAGTTCATCCTATCATTTTCTGAGTCGTTACATTATCCCTCACTTAGGAACATTCGTCCTCGAATCACTCTTTTAACATTTCAAGAAGTAACGACTCAAAACTAGCAGCCCATCAAACATACAACATCATAATCCATGCACCTACTAAAGGAAACATCAACTTTATCTCAACATGTATTCATTGCATTCTACAAACTCATTAAGCACACATACTTCATCATTTCTTACTTTAAAAGGAGGAGCTACCTTCTTTGATCATAAGCATGCTTATTATAACAACATGAAGCCAAGATATGCAATTACTCTCAAAAGCAAACATAGGCATGATCATACATTCACTTCTTGAATTCACAACAAGGAACTCATAATAATTGCACAACAGCATGAGGGAATATAGATCAATTACTCATTTTTTTATCATTCTATCATAATCTCACCAAGGGCATGAATAACATAAGGAAGCCATGCAACACATAATCATGCATGACTCCAAAACATGAAATAAGTTACTAAGAACACGAAGTCTCAAGCTTGAATAGGAATAGAAGAAAGTGATAAGGATACCGGAAATCTTCACAACCTCATAATCAACATACTATCCCCCACTTAAGGAAGAACTCATACTCTTACTAGGCTAACATGAACACAACATAAGGAGCTCAACATCATATTCTAAATCAAAGGAAACCATGACTTACCGGTGTCTTCACCCGGATGACTTTTCTTACTCTCCTTAGCTTGAAGCACATAGAAACGATTTTTCTTGGGAGCATTAGGATCCGGGCCACTATAAGAAGCTTGCTTGGCCTCTCTCCCCTTATCCATGAGTGTAGGACAATCTCGCATCTTATATCCCTTCTTTCCACACCCAAAGCAACCATCCGTACCGACAAGACACTTACCCAAATGGTGTTTTCCACAATTAGCACATGTAGGCCTATCATAGGACGAACCACCTCCACTTCCTCCTTGAGATTTAGGGTTAGACACCCCACCTTTGCTCACCATAGAAGAATCATAGGAGGAATTTTGGTTGGTTGACCTCTTTTTGAACATAGGTTGACCTTGATCGTCGGACCTAGACCTCTTCAATTCCCTATTCTTTTCTTGGAGCATTTCATCCTCCATTTGCTTAGCATACACCATAAGAAGAGATATATCCAGGTTATCATGAAGCATAGCTGAATGACATTCCCTTCTCACCAACCTAGAGACACCCGTCACGAACCTAGTCATTTCATCTCTAGGATCGCAACCATAGAAGGAGCATATTTAGACAACTCGGTGAACTTAAGAGAATACTCCTCAACACCCATAACTCCTTGACGAAGGTTGATAAACTCTTCTACCTTTGCTTCCCTTTTCTCCCTAGGAAAGAATCAATCAAGGAAAGCTCTCTTGAACGCCTCCCAACCTATAGCACCCACTTCTTCTGGCCTATTCCTCTTCCATTGAGTATGACACACTTGTGCCACGCCCTTCAATTGATAAGCGGCCAACTCCGCTTTCTCCCTAGTAGTCACCCCCATAGCATCTACAATCTTATAAACCTCATCTAAGAACTCTTAAGGGTCTTCACCCACTTGAGAGCCAAAGAACTTAGGGGGATTCATTCTAGTGAAATCTCTTAGCCTCGAAGCCATAGTGCTCTGATTAGGGTTCTCATGAGCTCTAGCATCCCTAGTCACTTGAGCTGTCAAAGCATGAGTCAAGGTTTGGAGAGTCGTCCTTATCTCCACATTAGTCATAGCCCCTTCATCAATAGGAACTTGAGGATCTTGAAAGACTTCCTCATCTTGGGAAACTTGACCACCTAGAGGAACTTGATTACCTTGAGGAGCTTGATTCCCAGAGGAGGAACTCTTCCATTCACACCCTCTCCTTCCACCCTCCTAGCGTTATTCCTTCTTGTATTCATATCCTATAAACACAAGAGAAGGTGTTAGTTAAAGGACAACTATAGATCTAGCTCTAAGGCACGACATAAGAGTATGAAGAAAGTAAACATCCTAACATCCTATAGCCTCTCGCTCATAGATGTGTCGCTACTCACACCGATGAACAAGACTCTACTAGACGAGGCTTGTGAGACGACATCCTAAAAGTACCATTCCAAAATCTTTGCGCTGATACAATTTTTGTCACGAATCGAGCTTAAGCCCCGGAAGCGACACGACATATAAGACTCTGAAGAGCCTAATACAAGCCTCATAGTTCATTTCACTGAATCGATAATAGAAATTGTACGGAATAAAAACTTTTTATTTAAAACCATACGATTCAAAACATACTAAACATTTAAAATATTACAACGGAAGTCCACTTGTCTCAAATGGCCATCTTAATACAATCTTAAAACCCAACATGAGTAGGGTCACGACCTTTTACACTTGAAAAGTCTAGAAAGTGTTTAATATAAAGAAATAGAAAAAAACATAAAGATTCTAAAATGTGTCCCTGAATAATGAGGACATACCACTCTAACTTGGGAGTCTCAATCCAAGTCTTATCTAGAACTAGAAAGTCACTTGCCGGAACCTATACTTGTAGGCATAAAGAGGAAAATATGGAGTTAGTACACAAAAATGTACTAAGTATGATGACCACGCAAAAACATGCCAAAATGGACATTTTGGTTAGGAAACCATGCATGATACCAATTTCAAGATATTTCATGAACATAAGAATAAGAAGCATCAAATACAAGTATTACCAACAACCAAGTCATTATCATCACATTTCCATCCAAGGTGAACTTACCATTCTCCTCAAGCCCCTTAAATGTCAAGACATAATATAACAACATATACAACAAGCAAGGAATCTCAATCATCTTAGGGTCCCTATCTAAAATAGCCTTTAGACACACTTAAGTAAGATATGAAGTGGCATCCCATACTACCTCTTCACACCACACCTCAGTGTTCCTCTGGGCCACAATAGATAAGACTCTTTACGTTTCAACATATCATGCTAAACAACTCATATCACTAATAGAAATTAAATATGTTTCACATCATTTAGTCAACTAAGACATACATCATATCCTATAAGGCATATGCCATTTCATATAGACATGTGAGACATACATCATATCATGTATACATAAAGTCAACTTGCTTCATTATTCATTTAGAACACATTCTTTCATTAGGAAGTAGAGATTCTCACTATAGCCCTCTTGAAGGCTACTCGTGCAAATGCATGAATAACATCCCATACAACTATTCACACGTCATAGAACTTCTCAAGAAACCATAATGGGTACCTCACATGATGGGAATATGCATTTTACCGACATAGACTATGAGAGCTAAATCATAGAATTCGATGTAATATAACCCCACACCATAAGAAGGTGATCAACTTGCCTAAGGTCGATCAGTGATTAGCCTAATGGATCCACTAGCTATCCTATGTGGGCACATAGTTAAGGGACATAGAGCTTGCTACATGACACCCCGCCTCAACTATCGTGAGGGAATCCATCACAAGGGATTGCTACTAGACACCCCGCCTCGACTATCGTGAGAGCATACATCCCACTCAATGACATCTCGGTGCTTAGCCTTCATTCCCATAGAGTAGTTCATATCATAAGTTCATTAAGGAAGAGAGTTTGTTACTAGATAACCCTGCCTCAACTAACGTATAGGTATCCATCTCATTCCAACATGCATAAGTCTTTTGGAGATAGAGATTATTACTAGATAACCCCGCCCCATCTAACGTATGGGCATCCATCTCCAAGGATTGCTACTAGATGCCCCAACTCAACTATCGTGAGGGCATCCATCCTCTCCCAACATGAGGATAGCTCATAGATTCAAACATGAGAATAACCTTTCATATAAGAATCCCTTAACATGCTTTAGTGAAGAACTGAGAATAACCTTTCAAATCAACGCATCATAACATTCATAATCATATCACTTCATACATGTTTTCAAGAAAAGGAAACCTAAGTCTACCAATTGAAGATACATCATAAAGGAAGAGACCTTCCACATGCTAACATCATTATTCATAAGTGCATAATTGAGAATGTTCTTGCATTACTAGCACACTTGTATCCTAGGCATAGACCACACACACACATTCTTCATATCATGTTCATACTTACACTTTTCATATCAGATTCATGCATATATTCCTCACAATTAGGGTAATAAGAAGACTTCTGTCAATTCAATTACCATAAAGTACATAGGAAGTAACCACCTCCACCATAAGTGGATCACACATCAATAGACCACAATTCTATATCAACATAAGCTAAATCATGAATTTGCCTTACGCGGCCAGAATCAATACATCACCACACACCAATAATTCTTCACAATTAATCATAGATAATGCCACTAATTCAATTTAAGCATCTTAAAATCACATACTTGATCGATCATCAAAACCCACATCTTAGGGCAACATTGAAGACTTTAAGAAAACATGGGTTCTTTGAGAGTTTTCTTCATAAAACTACAATGCAACATCAATACAATAATATTATTCCATAATAAAACCTTTTAAAACAATTGAAGTTTGAACTCATGTTGAAGAGTCATAAATCTAGGTTTTGAAGTTTAGCAAGCTTTGAAAAACATTTTGATAGGACTCTAGGGTGAGAGCCAACCCTAGATAAAGAGCCACCATACCTTAATCCAAAGAAATCCACATGAAATTTGAAAAGAAATGACCTTGAAATCGCCAAACCCTAACCTCAATAGCTCTCTTCTTCTTCTTCTCTAATGGAGGGTTTCTAGTGAGTGAAACATTTAAGAGGAGATGTATTTCTTTTAATTCTATTTGGAGGGACTTAAATGAAAGGGTTTAGGTATTTAAAGGGTTATATACATGTAGGGAAAGGAATAAAATAATAGGAACTCAACTGAGGAAAAGAACTAAGGACTCTAAAGTTTTAACTTAAAAATTCTGCCCCTTGCCCGCTTCTCTTTGGACACTTGGACTCACTAAGTGCACTAGGCGACACGCCAAGTGCACCTTTGGCTCGCCCTTTGTTCGAGTAGGCTCACCAAATGGACAGTCCATTGGGCGATGGAGGGGTGCCAAAGGGTGACACGCCAACCTGATTGGCGAGCTACCCTTTAACTCGCCCTTTGGTCTAGCATCATGGCCAAATGGGACAACTACTAGGCGATCACAAGGGCAGATAAGAGAGTCGCCCAACCGTTTGGGCGATAAACCAGCCCCATCGCCAAACAGACCCTGAAAAATCAATGTTTCTACCACCCTTTTTGTTAGCTTAGGTTCTTACTTGCACCCTAGACTTCATCCTCACCCCATTAATGTCCTAAAACAGTCCATACATCATCTCAAAGTCACACTAACCCAAACGTCAAGGCTCTAGTTCATCCTATCATTTTCCAAGTTGTTACACATCCTCACTCTTTTTCTCTTTTCATCACACAACTCTTTTCATACCCCTTTTTTTATTTGGTTTCCTCTTTCATACGCACCCTCAACTTATGCATTTTGCATTAGTTGAGGTGCACAATTTCCGATGTCGGACAAGGGCCAAAATCAAGGTCACATTTGACTTAGCCACCCTCAACTTAGGCTTTTGGCCTAACACGGGGTGCATATGTCCAAGGAGGTACCGGGGCCAAGACATTATTTTGAAGGGAAGGTGACTTTAGTGAATCAAACGAAAAGGTCAATTTTAGGCTCAAATATTTGAATTAAAAGGGAATAGTGCTACCATTTGGTTAGATCATTTTAGGCGTAAGTGGACTAATTTTAACAATGGCCTATGATCACTTCGCAACCTCTACCCTAGATTATCCCAGCAGGACCAATGAGGAAAGTTCTAGATTGGCACAAAGCTGTCTGAACATTCAACTATCCTCACACACTCTTGGCACCTTTTTTCATTATCAGATTATCAGATTACCCAGTTCAAGTTTTAGCTTAAGTTGTGAGATCAAATTAGTTCTTTATCATGTCATACTCAGAGCCAACAGATTAAATTATTCTAGCCTACATACTTTAGCACATATCACAAAATTTGGATGAGTATCATTTTTCATTCTTGATTATGCCATCATGCTTCTACACATACAATCCTAACACATGCTGGTTCGACAAGAATTAAAACAATCTCTTGGGGTAAAAGAACATAGGCAAGAAAATCCCAAGAGAGGATTATGAGTTGGGTTACTCAGACTTCATCCTATCACTCACAATCCATTTACCCCACCCCCAATAAAATATAGTGTGATTGTCCCCAATGCACAAAAAGTAAAGAATAAAGGATCGAGTGAAGTAAACCTGTGGCGTATAGCGCTGAAGAACTATCAACAAGCGGGTGGGTTCGGTTTCTCGGAGCCCGCTGGATCATCACGGGGAACGCCATCAGTGGTGCTCCCATCTATCATCTCAGAACCATTAGTAATGCTCACATCATCTCTCACAGCAGCTACAGCCTTAGTGGTGGGCATAAAACTCGACGCACCAACATTACCCTCACGAACCCTCTGCTAGTGTAATTCCTTATCCACAATGCAGGCTCTCCTAGCCTGGTCGGTTTGCTGGAGCTCCCTCTTCTTTACTCGTGCATCCTCAGTAGCTTCAAAAGTGCGACTAGAGTAGGGACTCTTCCATCTAGCACTGTGGTATGTCATCTCTAAATAAGGCATCTACCACCGTATCATTAGCCGGTACAATAGGAGTGGACTCTTGTTCATCTGAAGGTGGAGCAAGGATGGTATCAACATCGGCCCAGAGAGTATCCCAACTCCTTTCGGAAGGAAGAGACATCAGTGGTGGAGGTTGGTCGCTCAAGGACTCGCAACTCGAAGGCGTCCAGACGCTTATTAATAGCCTGGACATTCAGGGCCATCATATGCTCCATCCGCCGCTCCATCCTAGCCTCAGACTCTAAGATAGACCGTTGCATCCATGGTTTCACATGTTGAAGCAGTGTGGCCATCTGTGCCTCCAACTTTTGAACACGTTTAAGGGGCACGACAGTGGATCCTGACGAAGGGGTAGATCTGGATGAGCTACGGGCCCGACTGGTGGCCTGAGATGGGGAGGCCAGGGCATCATCAGTAGTGGTTGGAGAGGTGGGGTCTACACGCTGCATTTGATCCACATCAGCTACCAAATCCTTGCTTAATGGCGGTACCTCAACCTGGGGCTCTCGTCGCGGCGCAGATGGAAAGGGTAAAGTGGTGGTAGCCCAAAAAGCACACTCATGGATCAACACAATAATCATGCGGGCGAAGTCTATCTCAAACCCTACTACCAAAGCAGCAACCATCATAGCACGGTCCCATGTAATTACACTTTCTACCTGTGTAAGAGACACCCGATTCCGCACTAATAGCCAGAAGAACTTGGCCATAAAATTCAGCATGGCCTTCTTGATCCCTAAGGTCGGGGCTCTGACCCACTCGGCTAGCTCTCCATCTGAAGTAATGTAACTCTCCAGCTAGTGTAATACGGTCTTCCTTTTCTCTACACTCCGCTGGAACTCCCTGCTCCTCACGATGTCCCATTCGTAGTCAAACTTGGTCATGTTGAGTGCCCAAGTGCGCACTGGACTGTAGAGGAACCGGCGGATGGTGGTCTCAGATATATCCACAGACTAGCCAAGCACTAGTGTAGTTGTGAGTGGTACTTGGGCTACGGGTTTGGCGTTTTTGTGAATAGAGCCTCGAAGGGTGGCTGAGTAGGAAGTATATAACTCCCTCACGATCTCCTCGCTATATGTCCCTTGGTTCCAAGCCATCCACTCATACTTATGCTGTTGGAATAGTCGATGGATGTCGAGCATGGTATGTAGCTGCCTGTGAGTACCCCACACTCCTCTGTAACTATCCGAGCCATCCTATTCTTCATGGTTATCATCCTGGCATCCCTGTATATCTGCCATTGACCATCTACACACCACCTATTTGGCTCCTCCGCAACTGGCCCAGGGTAGGTGTTCGGTGGCATTGGAATATCCCTCAAACTAGTAGCCTCAGCAGATGAGGCAGCCCTACCATGTGAACTTGACCTGGATGCGGAGCCAAAATCGGAGCCAGAAGAAGAGAAAGACTCAGGGTCGAAAGCAGAACCAGCCGGTGACCCGATTAGTGTATCGTCCTCATCAGACTGGGAGGCAGTGACTATGTTGGGAACCACCTTCCAGGATTTGTTCCGAGTAGTACGGGGTGTTATGGGGGAGGTCTTTGTGGCTGGTGGAACATATGCTGGATCAGTCTCCGCATCAATATCTTCATCAATTAGTCGGGAGCTTGGTGCGACTGATTTGTATTTTCCCCTTGGTGCGAAGGTTGGAACTTTCTTGGGAACCATTGTACCTATGGAGGCATAATTAGTACCAAAATAAACCTATAACACACTCGAAAACATTTTAGAACCAAGAACGAACCAAAACCAAAAACTAAAAAATTTTAGCTAGTGGCTTCAGTGGCCATCTACGGTCCATGGGTTCCCTCCGTAGGTCAGATGTCCCAAAAAGTTGGGCTCTGATGGGAACCACGGGTGTGCAAAACTGTCTGTAGGTTGACTTATAGACCGTAGTCCACCTCCGTGGTTCCACACTTGGTGGAATCTTCATGTGCAATAGGCCCACGAACCTGATCTAGGCTCCGTAAATTGACCTATGGTCCGTATAAGGGGTCTCGTGGGTCTAGTATGTGCCAGGTATCAGACATGCCTCTTATTTAAACCATGTTTCGACAATTTCAATCATTCAACCTAAGTTTAATCATGCATTTTAACATAATTTTTGATAGTTTGTCATCCTTAGGGCTTCGATTACTCATTTTTTAACATGTATTGCATACGAAACTAGAAACACTAGGTTGAAACTTTCATTTAGACTATTTTTATCTGAGTTATTTCATTACAAAGACACCACAATCACATTCTATCATCCTAAGGGTGTTTCTAACTTTGGTTCAACATGCAATTTCATACATAAACACCCCGAGGTCGAGATCCACTTCATGACTTCACATATTGAACAATGAATATCAAAATTCAGAGTTAAGTTGAAATCGTTTACCTTACAAGAAATGAAAGTGGGTGATTGTGTGTAGACAATTTACTCTTTAGACCTTTTGCTAGACTTACGACGCCGAACCCGGACAGTGAGAACTGTATATAAGGATTTGGTAAGAGGGCAAGTTGATATGGGAATATGGGGAAGTTAATGGGGAGTGATCTGTGGGATTTGGGATATTAATAGAGTGATTTTGGTAGAGGAAGGGGTTAAAAATTGTTGGGAGGGATTTTTGAATGTGAGGGATGAATATAAAATGAAAGGGTTTTAATTTAAAAGTTGTCTGGGTCGGGCCAGGCAAACCTTAGTTTTGGACCCACGAAACCCCGTGTACAGGCCGTTGGTCGACCTACGGACCATGGATTGGGTACATAGGTAACTCAAAACTTAGAAAATTTTGAAAACTTACCTGGGGATCTACGGAGACCATTCACGGTCCGTGGATGGAACCACGGACCGTCGATGGGGTCCATATTCCTCTACAACATACCTTTTTCTTTAGATTTTACTTTTCATCCCTGCACATGTAGCAACCGTTAGGCCTTTCTTTTTACATTTTCTGGACACTTTTTAGACACAGACCCTATGCTATATCTAGCCAACACTAAAACATGAATAGAGTCCAAATCTAAAGATTTACAAATAATCAAATAAACAACGAAAACTCCTAAATCGTAAAGAAAAACCCATAGTCGTCTAGATTGTACATCTTGGGTTGCCTCCCAAGCCGCACTTGATTTTACACCGCGGTACGACGCAGGCCTCTTGATTACTCAGACTTCATCAAGATAGTAGGACTCAACCACTTCTTGCACATTTTCCTCTTTTTCCAGATAGACCTTTATCCTCTGCCCGTTCACCTTGAACCTTCTTCCCTCATTGTTTTCGAGCTCAACCGCTCCATGTGGGAATACTTGAGTGACTATGAATGGCCCGGTCCACTTGGACTTGAGCTAGCTAGGAAACAAGCACAACCTAGAGTTGAATAAAAGTACCAGATCACCCATACCAAATTCACGCTTTTCGATCTTTTGATCATGATACTTCTTCATCTTCTTTTTGTACAAGGCTGAACTTTCATAAGCTCTTAAGTGAAACTCATCAAGCGCATTCATGTCACTTACTCTCTGATTCGATGCGGCTCCCTAATCCAAATTTAGCTTCTTTAGCGTCCACATAGCCTTATTCTATAGCTCTACTGGCAAATGGCAAGACTTTCCACATACAAGTTGGTAGGGGGACATACCTATGGGAGTCTTGAATGCGTTGCGATAGGCCCATAGAGCATTATCAAGCTTCCTTGACCAATCGGTTCTATTCGTATTCACAGTCTTAGCCAAAATCTGCTTGATCTCTCTGTTGGACACTTCAACTTGCCCACTATACTGCGGATGGTAAGGAGTGGCTACATAGTGGCGGACACTATATATTATGGAGAAGATATTCTTTTCTAGGAATGCGGTGACACTTTTACCTTCATTGCTGGAAAGCACAATTGCTTCCACCCACTTCGACACATAATCAACCGCAACCAGAATATACTTCATCCCATGTGAACTCACAAATGGACCCATAAAATCAATGCCCCATACATAAAATGACTCTATCACTAATATCAGATTCATAGAAAGCTCTAGCATCTTTGAAATTCCTCCTTCTCTTTGGCAACGGTCACAAGACTTGGCGATATCATGAGCATCTTGGTGGATGGTAGGCCAGCAATACCCACACTGCAAAATTTTATGCGCAGTCTAAATACCACTATGATCCCCACCAACAGGCGATGAGTGGCACGCCTCTAGTATACTCAACATCTCAACTTCGGGCATACAGCGATGAATAATCCCATCAGCACAACTACGATTCAAATAAGGCTCATCCTAAAAGAACTTCTCCACATCATGCATAAACTTTTTCCTTTGGTGAAAAGACAAATCCGATGGCACTAGATCACTTGTCAAGTAGTTAGCAAAGTTTGCTAACCAAGGAATCAGATAATAAGAAGCAGCCAATACCTGTTCATCTAGAAAAGAATCATTAATTTCAGGCCTATCACCTAGCTTGATCATAGCTTCTTCCTCCAATTTGGACAAGTGATCGGCAACTTGATTTTCTGTCCCCTTTCTAGCTTTCACCACAAAGTCGAACTCTTGTAGCAACAACACCCATCTAATCAAACTTGGTTTTGCATCCTTCCTAGACATCAAATACCTCAATGCAGAATGGTCAGTGTGCACTATGTACTTAGTACCAAGAAAATAGGATCGAAATTTCTCGAATGCGAAAACCACCGCAAGAAGTTCCTATTCAGTCACTGTATAGTTCTTTTGAGCCACATTTAGAGCTTTACTGGCATAGTAAATAGGATGAAGAATCTTCTCTCGCCTCTGTCCCAATAACACACCAAGCGCCACTCCACTCACATCACACATTACCTCAAACGGTTACCCCCAATCCGGTGAAATAATGATAGGTGTGGAAACTAACTTCTCCTTCAACTCTCCAAATGCTTTTAGACAAGCATCATCAAAATCAAACCTACAATCACTTTCGAGCAATTTCCACAATGGATGTGAAATTTTTGAGAAGTCCTTGATAAACCTCCTATAGAAACATGCATGCCCAAGAAAACTTCTAACACCTTTAACAGAGATAAGTGGTGGAAGCTTTTCTATTACCTCTACTTTCGCTTTATCAACCTCAATACCCTTCTCAGAAATTCGATGACCCAGAACTATCCCCTCATTCATCATGAAGTGGCACTTTTCCCAATTGAGCACAAGATTCTACTATTCACACCGTTGAAGTACTTCGGCTAGATGGTCTAAACAATGATCAAAAGAGTCACCTACCACAGAGAAATCGTCCATAAATACCACAATAGTGTCCTCCACCTTATCAGAAAATATCGAGATCATACAAAGATGGAAGGTCGCTAGAGCATTACACAACCCAAATGGCATCCAATTGAAGGCGAAAGTCCCATAAGGGCAAGTGAAGGTGGTCATCTTTTGGTCTTTTAGAGCTTTGGAAATCTGATTGTAGCTTGAATAACCATCAAGAAAACATTACCAACCCTTACCAGCAAGTCGGTCCAACATCTTATGCATGAACGGCATAGGGAAATGGTCCTTTTCTGTCCAAGCATTTAATTTCTAGTAGTCCATGCAGACTATCCATCCAGTCACGTGCCAGATTGGAACAAGCTCATTTTTTGGGTTCGGAACCACAATCATCCCACCTTTCTTGGGCACACACTGAATAGGACAAACCCAACTACTATCTGCAATGGGATAAATAACTCCAAAATCCAACCACATGATGATTTCCTTTCTCACTACCTCTTGCATAGGCAGATTTAGTCTTCTCTGGTGCTCGATACCAGGACTGTGATCCGGCATGAGTTGGATTTTAT
Source organism: Solanum acaule (assembly GCA_036250505.1). Classification (NCBI taxonomy): domain Eukaryota; kingdom Viridiplantae; phylum Streptophyta; class Magnoliopsida; order Solanales; family Solanaceae; genus Solanum; species Solanum acaule. The sequence goes on from JAJOOR010017266.1 coordinate 57,286, forward strand.
GAGAACAAATGCCAGGAGGGATCCCAATAATGTCCACCCAATAGCCCGCTTGAACCTCTTCAACACGAAAACCAATGCCTCAACTTGTTTCACAGTCAAATCTGCCGCAATAATGACCGGTAAAGTACCATCTCTCCCCAAGAATACATACCTCAAATGTGATAGTAGAGCCTTAAGCTCCAACTTCGAAGCCTCTTCAACAGATGGTCTTGCGGATGGAGAGTCGTGATTCTTCATGTCTAACTCCTATCTCATACGTTTTGAAAGGAATTCGAACCTATCAAGTGCGGCGACCAATTCATCATAGTCCTCAATACCATCACTCTAAACATTCATCATCACCGCTGCTAGTGCATCAACAACCAACCTCTCTTCAATAGGCACCTCAGAACCATTCTCTACAATATGATTCACCACTGATACTGACTGGAGGTCACTACCCTGCTTCATAGACCTATAGATGTTGAAAGTTACCTTTTCATTATTCACTCGAAACTTCATCTGCCTTTTCTCCATGTCGACCAAGGTACGTCCAGTGGCAAGGAATGGTCTCCCAAGGATAATGGGAACCTCAAAATCAACCTCACAATCAAGTATCACAAAATCTACTAGAAAAATAAAAGACTCCACTTTCACTAGTACATCTTGGAGCACACTAATGGGCCTCTTCACAGTTCTATCGATCATGAGCAATCGCATCGCAAACGGTTTTAGATCTCCCAAACCCAACTTCTTGTAAATAGACAATGGCATCAGATTAATACTAGTACCCAAATCACACAGCACCTTAGCAAAATCCAACAACCCGATGGTACATGGAATAGTGATGGCACCGGGATCCTCATTTTTCTGCACAAGGGACCTTGTAGCAATAGCACTACAATGTTGCAACCTATTATCATCTTCAAAACTCACGACCCTCTTCTTAGTCACCAAATCTTTCATAAACTTTGCATACCTAGGCATTTGCTCCAAGGCTTCTATCAACGGAACATTGATGGAAAGTTGTTTCAACATACTAATAAACCTGTGGTATATCCCTTCTTCAGTCTTCTTCACTAACCTCTGTGGGAATGGAGGTTGAGGTCTAGGCATAGGAACAACTTTTTGGGTTATCTCCACTTCCTTCTCTGAAGCATTCTCAGACTCTCCAGTAACCTCGATCTCATTATCATCTTTACTAACCTCAACTTCAACCTCAGATGGCATGGGTGGATCAATGGTATGCATACCCCTTGAGTAGTGACTGTCATACAATGCCCATCATTTTTTGGATTTTGGATGGTGTTGCTAGGAGGTGTGCCAGGGTGTTGTGGATTGACTGTAGTGGACAACTGATTCATTTGCTTCTCAAGTTGCTTGATCGATACTGCATGGGCATCAACTTTTTGATCGATTCCAGACAAGTCATTTCGTATCTCCTACACATTCTCATCAGTCGAATCAAACCTCTTCATCATCTTCTGCATCATATCCTCAATCTGTGACATACTACCCCCAACTTCCCTATTTCCAAATTATCAATTATGTGGAGGGACATACGGCCCAACCCTATTGTTTTTTTAGCCATAGTTGTTCCGGTTGTAGTTGTTGTCGCGATTGTAGTTCCCATCCCATACATAATGACCCTCTTGGTTGTGGTTGCCATAGTTCCGACCTTGGTTTCCTTGATCTTGGCGCCAATTATCCGAATTGGAACCTTGGGCGTTGTCTCGAAAACCCCCCGTTTGATCATTCACCGCATAAGTATCCTCTTCATAGTAGCATTCCTCAACCAGTGGTGGATTCCTAGTCAAATAATTCACAGCATTAACCTTTTCGGCACCTCCACTCACATGCTTCATTACCAACCCTAGTTTGGTCCTCATCTAAGTCATCTCCTCACGAATGTCATAGGCAGATTGGTGAGGTGTAGCTTGAACTGTAAATGTGCTTCTCCAAATATATGACTTTCTAGTGCTCCAAGCTTTGTTATTTCGAGAGATTTTCTCTAATTTCTCAGTGATCTTTTCAAAAGTGCACTCTCCATATGAACCTCCAGCGATAGTATCAAGTACAGCCTTACTATTGTCATCCTGACCTCTGAAGAAGTATTCCTTCAGTAACTCATCATCAATGCGGTGATTCGGAACACCTCTTATGAATGCAGTGAACCTATCCCACGAAATACTCACAGACTCTCTAGGTAGTGCCACGAAGTTGTTGAGTTTATCTTTGTGACTCAGCTTCTTTGACACTGGGAAGTACTTTGCCAAGAACAGTCTTTGCAATTGATCCCATGTGTGAATCGAGTTATATGGGAGCTCAATAAACCACACAGCAGCATCAACGGTCAATGATAGAGGGAATACTCTCAACCCAATGACATCCATGTCCAATTCTGGGTGACCCACGCAACTCTTGCAAACACTCCTCAACCTAGCCATGTGTCCATGTGGATCCTCTGATGCAAAACCAGAGAACAAACCCCTCGTTGTAAGCATTTGCATTAGACTGCTAGTCACCACAAATGTATGCCCCGGAGGTAGAGGGGGTAGAACAATGGGTCCTTCAGATTCAGCGGTATTGAAGTCGACTCTATAGTTATCATGCAACCTTGGTTCTGGTAGTATATTTTGCACCCTCAATGCACCTCCAAGCAGATTTCCACCCTGAATCTGGACATTCTATTATAAACTGTATGATGCTGCAACTCAACTCCATCACCTAGATTTCCTCTGATAGGGTTGACTAGGACCCCTTCATTAATCATCGTTCTCAATGTTCTGCTTAATTCGGGATCGTAAGGAGTCAGTAGTTCACCTTGACTCCGTGAACTTGGCATACACTAGAGTAGGAACCTGAGAGTAACAAAAACAAAAGAAAAAGTAAAATAAGAAAATAATTTACTAAAGTTCAATAATGTAGTTAAACTTAATCTAAAAGCCTTATTCCCCAGCAGCGGCGCCAAAATTTGATACGCTCAAATTACACCTCCCTAAAGAAGTATAAGTGATCGTTATCAAGTAAAGAACCCAACTTGTAGGTTGGGGTTGATCCCATGAGGAATATGGTTTAGACTTAACTTTAACTTACAATTACATTCGTTTAGTCAACGTATTTCAGACACAAGTAA
>JAJOOR010017267.1:0-36235 GCA_036250505.1 Solanum acaule
AGTTAAGATAAAGAAGAAGGTAATGTATTGTATGCATTGAATGTGCCTAAAATGTTATAAGTGGCTTTATGTGCTATTATGAATGGTTTCCATGTGTATGATGATGTATGTGGATTTATGTTGTTCCTATGGAACTAAATGTTCTTGAAATTTCTCTAAAAAGGCATGATGCATGGTTCCCAACTAAATGTCCTTTCAAAAGCATCTTTTTGCATGGTTATCATACTTAGTGCATTCTTGCACTAACACCATTCTTCTTCATCTTTTTACACCAAGTGTAGGTGGTGGCGGCTAAAGGGTTTTTCCTAGAAGTGTTGAGCTTGGCTTACTATTTCCAAGTTCGGGTGTGTCCTTAAAGATTCAGGGACCTTCACGTTAAAGAGTTTCCTTAAGTAATGTACTAGATAGTAGTTCTATTGTATTGTAAGGGTTGTGTCCCTATTGTGTTGTAGTTGTGTCTTAAGATGGATACCTCGAGATGTAGCATTCTGATTTTGTATTAAAGGTTTAAATGAGGTGACTTTTTAAGTCTTGTGTTATAGTATGAAAGTTTTAAATTTTCCGCTATTTTTCTATGATAAATGCTATGATGAATGCTAAGGTCTTGTATAAGACCTCCGAGAGGTCGAATACGCCGGTAACGACTAGGGGGTGCTCTTGGGTCGTTACATTTAACCAAGTGAATTTTATTTTGTGTGTGTGTATATACATAAAAAAATTATTTGTTTATTTATTTCTTTATTATTATTATTATTTCTTTATTTTAATTCATTTTGATAAAAAATAAAAGCTACTTAGTTTATTTATCTTCATTTTATTTGTCCTCTTTATTTTATTTACCTTTTGATTTATTTAAAATTTAATTCCAAATGTCTTGTATTTAAAATAAGGTCATTTCGGACGGATATCAAAATAAGTGAAGAAAATTAAATAAAACATTAAAAAATTATTTAACACGTTAAAATTAATGGAAACTTTTTAAGAATATTTTTTTTATAAATTACACGCAATTGTAAAATAATTAAACATGAAAACATTAAAAAAATTATAAGTTTAAAGTTAGGAGGGAAATAAATATTTTACAAAGAAAGAAATGAAAATAATATATATATATATATAGGTGTGTTTAATCCTTTTTGCAATAGTTTCGGGGTGGGAGGGGGGGTTTAGTAGGATCCTAGTTTAATTTAGGTGTCGCTACAATTTTCCTCCGAGTTTAGGGTGTACTGATGCACTACCCCTAGAAAAATTATTGTTAATTGTGCAATGTTTGATTGGAAACATAAAAGATTGTAATGAATGGGCTATAATGGGCTTATTTAAAGATCAATACCATAATTACATATAAAATATATTTTTTCAAATAATAATTACTGAATAATTAAAACAAGAAAAATGTAATATAGATTAATAAGCCAAGTAAAATGTAATGTATACAAAAATTAATTGAGTATTATATAAAACGAGAATTTTTTTTAATTAATAGGTTAGCTTACAATAAATTAACTAATATGTAGGAGTAAGACAGATGAATGACCCCATACACCAGCCTTGTTTTTATATACAAAGTCAAAATTACTTCTTCTTTTGTTACATATATATAAAATATATTGAATCCTTTTGATGAAGGGTTGACTTTGTTCCGTATTGTTCTATAATTATGGAATTAATTTCACTAGATTAATTTAGGGATCTTAATCCATAATTCTCAATAGTTGAGGCCAAAACTTCGGCACTTCAAGAAAGGTTTGCATACTAGTTATAAAATAACCGAGGCTTTAACTTCTTGAATACATGGTTTTAACATCGTCGGCTGGAACTTGCATTATCTTATTTCAAATACATAGTGCATTGTGGGCTGAACAAATATGCACTAGGGTTTTTTTCCCTTCAAAATCACCCAATGGATCAAATTTATCAATCAAATAGATATTTATATGAATGGGCTAGACCAACATGCTAAGCCAATTTAGTAAAAATAATGTATAATGTATATCAATCTTATATATTTGGGGAGTAATTACGTCCTATCCTAGAAGTTTCCCCAATTATAAAAATCCTAGATTTTCCATTGCTCTCGCATACATTCTTTGGTTGTCCGTTACATTTTAAATGATACATTACTTAATGGGAGGGATATGTCCGAGAGGTGATAGGGATGTATCCGAGAGGGAATAGGGATGTATCCAAGAAGAAATTTTTGTAATTTTTTATATGGTAGGAAATTTTAGACCTTATGATATCTCAAGTTATGTATTTATGTATTTTTTACTAAAAAAACCTAATCCATTAAAACAAAATCAGAACTGAAAAGTCAATAATGACATAGGAAAGTAAATCGGTTAAAGAAATCTAGAGAAGTCTTTGAGAACTCAGGCCAATAGTACGGCGATATCTTGAATGTTTTCTTTTTGTTCTCTACTACAAGCCATGATGAAGATGAATATAGGAAACTCAGAAACAACATAAACGAGAGGAAAAGTTACTGTTCAAGGTACGCTTCAATTTAGTTCTTGTTACCCTGGTCCTATTTGTTCCTTAATATAGATGCTGACAAAAAGAACCTTATTATGTATTTCAACCACCACTACACCGTCATCGTCTTGTTGCATGTTCCCACTCAACTTATTTTGTTGAGAAAAAATTAACTTATAAGAATTCAAAATATCAGAAGTACAAGAATTGCAAGAACACTTAACACTACATACTTTTTCAGATGACATCTCAAGAAGAGTAAAACATATAATAAAGAAAAGTAAATTAAAACAAATAAAAAAACAAAAAAATAAGGACTACAAGTCAAAATAAATACTAAAGACAATTTCTAAGCGACATTTGCCGGCAGCGACAACATTCTTGATAACGTCCAAATATACTTCTTGAAAAGAAATATAAACGGTCGTATGTAATAATTTTACCCAACTATGAGTCGGGGTCGATCCCACAGAGAATATGGAAGAATGTTGTCAATAGAAAATATTTAACTCGATAGTCGTTATATAAAAAGGGGGGGATTTAAATTGAAACAAAAATAATAAGAATAAAAATAGATTTGAACTAAGTATTTATTTATATTCAGATTATTAGAAATAACTAGGAATGTGTTCTCCATGAGTTCATAAAATAGCAAGAATATTGTACTAGTGATCTATTTTAATTTTTAGCATGCAAAGTTGGTAAGTTAGGTATCCCTAAGTGTTTGGTCCGCCAAATAGGGAATTTCACCCCGCACCTTGGTCCGGCTACATGTGTATAATTTACTAACCTTTACCTTTACCTCAGATTAGACATCACATTAATGTATGACTTAGTTTTCACCCTCGCACCAATTAACATTAGACTATTAGATAGTATCACACTAAATCTCTGTTGATAATTCGTTTCTTATTAACTACCTTCTTGGTTCGGTAAGTAACAACAAGGCGAGTTCTAACGTTGCGCACCGTTAAAAAGACTTCTAAACGAAATAATTAACAATACATGCATAAAAATCATCCAAGAATAACTTTGTACATAAACTTGCTTTAATAATTCATCAGGGTTCCCACAACCCTAGTTATGAAATTTAGCTACTCATTATCTCAACAACACAATCAAAATTTATTAAAATAAATATGCTTGTGTTAATCATAAAAATTTAAGAACAATAGCTAAACTATCTTTTGTTAATCATGAATACAAATAAACATAAAGGAGAAGAAAGAATAAATCACAATTCTCCGGCCTCCACGGCAGCTCTTCCAAAATTTCTAAGCTAGAAGAAAATTTATATTCTGTATTGTTTCTTGGTTCTTGGCTCCCTTAAGAAAAAAATTTCATGACCTCTATATAGATATAGAAATCCTAAATAAAATAATTTTGGTCAAGACAAATTGAGAAATCAAAACCCAATTAAATCGAGTTTTCCGTTTTTTTTTCGAGATACTGGAAACGCGCTGCCTCCAAATTTTGATGTCTTCAATACATGCCACATGGCAGTGGTAGGAAATTTGAATTGCAAATTTTCCCAGCTTTTTCCTTATACTTCACTGCACGTGCGTTGCACGTGTAGGCTAAGTCTTGAGATCCCTATACATGATATATTTTAGGGCTTCAACATATCAATATGTATTTAATATTGCAATACGTCATACTAAGCAAATGGTCAATCTATTTGCCATCTTGCTTGTTGGGCATGTAGTGACGAACGTCGTATTCTTAAATTGTTATTAGGCAATTTGTTAGTAAGTATTGTGCACGAATTAACAGTTTGTCCTCTTAGTTGATTCTATGTAGTCTAGCACGCTGCAGCCTAGGAAATATTTAGTCGCTTCAAATAGTAAAACTTGGGCACGTTGTTCTCCACCACACACTTCAAGCCGTAAGCAATATCTTTTTAAAAAGGGGAAGGGGGTGGTTATAGTTGTATTGTTGGAGTAAACATCTTGTTTGTAGCATATTGACCTGTTGTTTTTTCTGCATGTATGACATTCTCCTCAAAGCCTCTACAAATCAACTATGGCCCATTGCATAATCCATTTGAGGGGTCCAATTTTCTCTGCAGCATGATGGGCGAATTTTCTTTCAAAACTAACCTAATGTGTAAAATTAAAAGAATCATAAAATGTTATGAATATGCAATCGTGTAATTCTTTTCTTCTCTTTTATGCTATGAAGTATCACAACAAGATAACTGTAAAATTTAGGATGGATTAGACAATGTACCTATGTGGCGTTGTCCATTAGGCGTTAAGGTGTTTAGGTATAAATATAGTTCATATCTTTATTGAGTTTGATTCCATGTACTGTTGCACGCTGCAGCCTGGTAAATATTTAGCCGCTTCAAATATTATAAATCGGGCACATTGTTCTCCACCACACACTTCAAGTCGTAAGCAGTATTTGCTTAAAAAAGGAGAGTCATTTAAAAGTTAAAGCTAATTTGTTTCTAATTAGTAAATGTAGAATTGAGTTTTTATGGAGTCTAACTTCATTTCATAATCTACATTCTCATTGTTGCAATTGTTACAAGATACAGTATGTTCTATAACTTTCACTTTTTTGCTGCAGTTTTTGGAAGACGAATGCCATGACTCATCTTTATTCAGTATGTCTACAATTATTTCTTTGAACTTGTACAAAAAATCCTTCACATCACCAATATATCATATTTGTGATTATATTTTGAATATTAAAATGGTTATTATTTTTAGAGAGTACAAGTATATACTTGTGAATCAGCTAGCAATCCATCGATAATATATACCAATGGAACTTCTATGGCTCTTCTCATTTCCTTACTTGGTGTTACCATAAAATCTTTATTTTTGGCCTTTATCATTTCATGCCTGTATTTTTTATGAGATTAGTTAACTGTATCACCCATTTTGAGTGAGATGTGATCGGTGCAAAGGTTTTGGGAACTTAGGAATTTTAGTATGTAATTACTCGACAATGATTATAGAACAATTGTGTCATGTTACAGAAACTTTAAATGTAACCAACCTACAATGCTAATGTACAGTATGTACGTTAGTTGTGACAATTGGGTTTAAATAAGATTGCAGAACATATGTGTTATTAATGTAATGTATCAAGTCCGTGGATTTTTGAAACTGTGGATTGATCAAGATGCTACTCATGGAAATAATAGATATTTAAAAAGTGCCTAGTGTGACAAGAGCTTGTTTCAAATTTGAAACAACAATTATACTCACTTTATTATAAAAGCATACACTAGTATGTCCAATACTTTTACAGATTAGGATTCTAACATCACATAAGCCAAGTATAGGTTTATCATCTTTCATCTTTTCTAGAAAAGCACTGTCATTTTCTGCAAAATCTTCTCCTAGAGTAACAGTTGTATGCTCTATGCTGGGTTATCAGCTAGAAGCGAAATGTCAATACTTCACCATATCTCTATATTGATGGTAGTTTAGGCATCTTCAAAACATACTACTCATTTGTAACAACTATCTCCCGTCTCTTGCTATATTCTCTTTCAATGAGGGGATCTGTTGAAACTAAAACGCAAATCAAATCTTACAATAGGTAATGCAAAGTAGTGATAGAGATTATGTAATTGAGAATGAAATTAAATAACAAATTATTTGGGTGGACAATTACCTAGAATAGCACAATTAGGTAATTTATCGACAAGATCCAATGATACAAAGCCAATAGAAAATTTGTGTGTTGAAACCTCAATGTCAGTTGCCTTTATGATTGTGTTATCAGTAAATGCCAATTCAACTTCTTTATGTATGGAATAGTAGTTGGGGTTGATGCGATCTAAGCTTCCTTTACCAATGTAGTAACTCTTATTTGGTTTCAAGGAGTCCTTCCATGTTTCAATATGTTTATTAAATAGCGTTGCTTGAATTTGTGAACCTAGTATTGTGCAAAGGGGTGGGGATATAAGTACAATAAACATGAACGATAAAATAATAAGGTAAGTAAAAGTGTCAATGTTATAACCTCTTCGTTAAGTAATATTGTTGTTCTGAAAGTCCCTTCATGCCTTTAATTCTTGTAAGGTATTAGTTAATCCCTTCAAATCACTAAGACTCTCATCACCAAATTAACAGACTGTTTGTGTATCTGGTTTATCAGTACATCCCATTTTGCTAGTTCAATTTCAATCGTCATGTGGGCTGGAGCTTCATGACTACCATTGGGAGATGAGAGCGACAATGTTAATTCTAGGTTTTATTTTGTATTAGTACCATTGATAAGGGCGGCAAATAGTTGAAATATGCATGATTAGGCAGGGATTTGATACATAAAAGTGGGTATCATTAAGATGTAAAGTGCCGCAAAAATAAGGTTACAACTAACATATATATGTAAAGTATGTGTTTATAATTACCATGGGAATGTATGTGAGCAAGTGAACCAATAATAGGTTGTATAAGTAATGCTTCATGGGGAAGAAACAAAGTTGATTAGTGGTGTACAATATGTGTTTACCATTGCCAGGGGTAGTATGAAAGCAGGTGAACTAATAAATATATATTTGCATTAATAAACATATTTATCTCATAAAACTATCTATTAAATAAATAATAAAAATTAAACTAATACAAACTTCAACTGGCGTTATTACAAGTCATGTGAACTTTTCTTCATCTAAAATGTTGAAATATTAAGAAATATTAATAAGTAAAACAAAAGGCAATGTTTATAAGCAAACTTCCTGAGAGTCTAAATCACATAAGTAACATTGATAAATAATGTCATTCATTTGTCTGGAGCATCAAAAACAAACCGTCACAATTCTCTAAATTTTGGAAAAAGATAATCAGATGCATATATCTACATCACAAGAGAAATTGTTAACAAAATCAAATGAATTTAGACTAGATCATGTTAACTTCATATATGGAACATTACATACTAATGTATTTATTAAGCAAACAAACAATTATTATATCATAAATATTATATTATTTTCCTCAAGTACTCGAGGTTATGGAATAAACCCTCTCGGATAGAACAACTTACTTTATCAGAATAGTGGTACCTCATATTCTGCTAAACTTTGAATTGACTCAACGATAATAAATCACACAAAAAAATTTAAAATGTAAGAAGAAGAAGAAGAAGAAGAAGAAGAAGAAGAAGAAGAGTAGAAGATTAGAAAAAAATGTGGTTGAAAAATGAGAAAAATCATGACCTTTCCTAGAACTCACAACACTTTGGAAAAGTCACAACTTTTGAGAAAGTCACAACTCTTTGGAAAAGTCACAACTCATTGAAAAAGTCACAACTCTTTGGAAAAACACAACTCATAAAAAAAATCACAACCCTTTGAAAAAAGTCACAACTTATCGGAAAAGTCACAACTTATTGGAAAAGTCACAAGTCATCGAAAAAGGCATAACCTAAGTTAGGGATATTATAGTAATTTAACATTCAAGTTAGGAGTTCATGCTTTTAAGGTAATATAGATATAGATATAGATATTGATATACAAATATATTATTTTTAATCTATTAAACTGCCTCCTTGATTTCCTTCTTGAACCTTCCATCTTTAATATGTTTTAGCTTCAAACTTCTTCAATTTTCCATCAATTTAATTCTACAAATAAAATATATCATTTAGTACAATTCATAAAATCCATGCTCAAAAAGGCCAAATATAAATAATAAATGTGAGACATATAATGATTAAAAATATGTATTGTGGCCTCACATCAATGAGATTCAAACAAACAAAGGACACACATAAAAAATAATCTCTAATTTCTAGCACAAATAAAAAGAAAATAAAGATAGCTTTTTTTGTTGTTGTTTAAATGATGCAAGGTCACTCACCACTCACTAACGTTTTCCAATTGTTCTTCCTTGGTAGGTTGAATTTTAAATAGATTAATACCACATATAATAAGGAGAACTCTAAGATAAGAATTAGTGAAAAGTAGGTGACCAAACATACTTAAACTAAAAGTCACATGTTATCATTAGGTGCACCAGATTGCAATAAAAGAATGCCCCACCCAATGTCTATGTATTAGTCTTTAATCATTATACACCTTAAACTTTCACAATATAGCATGATATGTAGACGGTATGAAATCCATTAAGGTATTACATTAGCATAAAAATTTCTCTTCATGGTATCCTTTAAATGCAAGAATAATGATTAATAACAAAAGTACCTTACTAAACTTTGTAATTGGGAGTGAATCAATTTCTACTATTAGGGGTAGTAATTTTTTTTCAATGCAATAGTGAATTCTCTCTCGTTTAGTCACTACACTTGCCACAAGGTTGGTTGAAACTAGTAAAGTTCTCCCTTTTACTCCTACAATATCATTAACACTGTTTCTGACAAAATAGCTGAACTGGGGCCAGGATTACCCTTGGATGTACTATCTATATTACACTTATACCAACAAGTAGGAGGGTACAACCACTTCACAATCTTATAACAATATCTTGGCTGCCATCCTTTCAAAAATTTCAGAATTTAAGGCCAATTCCTACGTACATCTTGAAAATAAGAAAATCTAGTATAAACAAACTAGTGAATAGTATGAGTAGCAATAAAAACTAATCTTCTCATAACACAAAATTCTGATCAAGTTTGAATCGATATATGGTGCCTTGACTTGACCATGTGGACCATCTTGACCTTTATTTCCATACATAAATATAAAATATTATGAAGAACAATGATGCTTTTTTTGAAAAACAATCTACTTAAAATATTAATTGATAAAAGTATTTAATTATTCTAAAATTTATCATTCTTTTTTAAAAAAAAAAAAAAATCATAACATTTTATGTCAAAATAAATTTTATTTTATTTTGTATGAAATTTAACACAAACATGAAAGTAATTACCCAACTAACACTATCTATGGAGCCTCTAACAAAATGCTCACAAATTCTACATGACTGTCATGCCCCGAGCCTACACCTTGGGCGGGACTGGCACTCGAAGACCATTGTTGGCCCCAAGCGAACCCTTAGCCTGACTTATATAAATCAACGGAAGACAATACTCATATCTATAATGATCAATGAACTTAACTAAACTGAATAATAACATAATTGAGAATGTTTCAAAGATTAAACATTCAACTTGGCCAAAAGTGGCAACCCAAGTCTTTAACATAATATAAAATGAGAAGACTAAAGAACTAATAACTGACTGTCTATGAAGCCTCTAAAACAACTGAGATGGATGTTGGGACAAACCGCACAACATCCTAATGAACTAAACTAGAAAGGGAATAAAAGAGTCATCCGAATGCAATGAGGCTCACCATGGACTCTGATTACTCAAGCTGGATCAATGAGGCACTGAATGCTGATCCTGGTTACCTGCGTCTGTATCATAAGACGATGCAGGCCAACTGGCATCAGTACATTGAATGTACAAGTATGGGAGTTGGAATGCTAAACCAACATAGGCTCGAAAGAGATTATGAAAGAAACACTTACCTTGGATCTTCTCAAGTCCTGAATACTTAAAAACACTCATTTCATTATAAAGTAGTTTAAAAGAAGTGAAATATAAAGAAAAACTGTTGAAAACATGTTGTCAATTCAAAATCAGAATATCATCAACAAGATAAACCATGCTCCCTCTCAAAGTCTACTTGTGCAATGCATGAATGAAGTCCCATACCCCCATTCACAGTAGGAAGAAGCCCTTGAGGAACCATGCTACTACTGCTGTGGGAGTTTCTCTAACCGACAACCATCACTTAAGAACTATAGTGCTGATACAACGCTTTACCTCACGCTGCAGAGGCCCATCTTATACCTTGCCGTGATATAGGAAGCTAACTCACTAAGTGGATCCACTAGTCTATGCGAAGAGGATTCATCTAAAAAGTATGACCCTTTTTTACCCACGATGGCTACATGGTTTATGGAGACTTGAGTTAATATGAACTTGCATCCCCATATCGGTGCTCAATACTACTCCCAAAAATATACTTAGTTCTTTATGTTTAAAAACATACTTCTTCTGTGATTTGAGATTAGTGCTCAAAAACTTAGCTCAAAGACTATCTTGGAAATCAAAGTTTCCCTTCTTGCTTCATTTAGAAAGGAATTACTCTTTTCTGAAAACTAGCCCGAAGGCTCTTTGGAAATCTCAGTTTCCAATCTTGTTTAAATGTGAAAACATTTCTTTTAAACTTCTTTGGGCATACATAGTCCCCATATACCTCTTTGAAGAAAAAGAACTTCAAATCATAGATTGTACTCTTGCTTGACTTTAAAACTTAAGTCTTAAAACGACATTAAAACATTATTAAAGACCCTTGAAAACTTTAAGAAACTTTGCTTTGACTTGCTCCTTAACTTTTAGACTCGACTATTAACTTCCTTGACTTTGAACTTAACTTTCTTGAATTGAATTATGGATTCAAGGTTCATGATCTCATGTTTATGGATGATTTCATGATGTTTAGATGTACTTTAGAGTATTGGAATCGTCTAGGAAACATAGGTACATCACTTAGGAAGAAGTACGAGAAGGAGGGGAATGAATGGGGAGAACTGGCGTCCCTGGCGCTCTGAGAGGCACGGGGCTCTATCCCTCAAACTTCAGACAACTTCCTGAGGTGCTCTGGCTGGCACGATGTGCCAGAGGCCAAAGTTCAGAGGAGCTTTTGTGGCGCTCTGGCAGGCGCGGCGCCCCAACCCCTTGCCCAGAAAATCCCCGACTTTTCTCCTTCATTTTTCATCTCTAAACCCTCTAAACTCTCATGGTTCCTTCCCCAAACACTTAGTATCAATTGTACCCTCAATATACAACCAATCTAACTCGAAAAACAACCCGGAAACCTGAATCAAATCAACCCCCAAGCATCAACAACTCAACCAACAAGAATTTGACAATTGTTCTTCAACAACTTCACTTCTTAACATGTAAAAAACTCCAAATTGATGAATTAAAACAAGTTAGTGTGTGGGTGAACTAACCCAACACCAAATAAATCTCACATACCTTGTAGGTATCACCCCCAACGAATTCTACAAGTTAAACTTCGACGATCTTGGCGATTTTTCTTCTTTCTCCTTTTCTTTTCTCTTCTCTCAAAACCCTAACCCTTCTTCCATAAGAGTAAACTGATCTAATTCAGCTTAGGCCCCTAATTAATTACAAAAAAACGAATTAAAATAAAAGGGTAAGGAAAAGACTAAACTACCCTTTAAAAAATCCGGATTGGACTTTCCTTATTCTAACAGCCTAAATTTAAAAGAGCATAACTCACTCGGATTTGCGTAAACTCGGCGGCGTTCGAAAGATCTTTCCAAGAGCTTTGCAACCATATCTGGAAGTACACCTAACTCATTTTGAGCTAGGAATTATGGCCGTTTGAAGTTGACCAAAACTCAACTTTTCCTAACTTTAACAAATTTCCAGATTTTAATTCTTTCCAAAAATTACTATTTTCAATTATAAGCTTCTTCCTAGTTATTTCAAATTGCGAGATGTTACAATATCTCCCCCTTGGGAACATTTGTCCTTGATTGAGATTACTCTTACTAAGCTAAGGGGGTTACATCAAACATACAGTTTAAACACCCAATAAGCACAATCCACCTTCATACCTCAAAACACTATCTCCCCCTTGTTCAAAAGCCATCACTCTTTCTTATAAACACTTGCCTTTAATTCAAGCAATAAAGGATTTTGATCATGCTTTCATTTTACTTCTGATACACATGATGATTCAGTTCCATTCATCACCACCAGTCCTCCTTCTATAGGATCCATTAATTGAACTCCTAATTGTGCAAGTCTATGCACAACTTTTTGCTAACTCTTCATTAATCTTTGAGTAACCCTAACCACCCTCTCTGTCTGAGATTAACCTTTTTTCTGACCATATACATACTGAAAACTCTTGTGATCGGTGAACACTTCCACATGAACACCATAAGGATAATGGCGTCATATTTCAAAGCAAAAATTACAGCAACCAACTCTAAGTCATCGGTTGGGTAACTTTTCTCATGAACTTTCAATTGCTCCTTAAGCTCTTTCAACTCAACTAGTGCCATTCTGTATGGCGAAAAAAGATATAGGACGAGTATCTGGAATGATGTCTATGCCGAAGTCTAATTCTCTCTCAGGAAGGACTACGGGTAGGTCATCAGGAAAGACTTCTAGCACATGCAGGAGTCAAACTACCTCCTTGTGACACACTACCTTAGGAGTGTGCTGGTTCAGCTCTGGAATTCTAACCATTGTACTCACATTTGTTCCTACGTGCAGGCGCACTAGCAGATAATGGAGCAGGTCCCTTCTGTTCCTGTTAGAAAGAAGACTGGTTGTCATTACTCCTCTACTACCTGGACTCACTCCCTGTCTTGGTTCTCTTGGTCTTAAATTGTTCTCTATCTCTTAGCTTCTCTTCTTCAACCTGCTGCACATATACCATCAACCTCGAGATATCCATGTCACCTATTAACATTGCAGCCCTACCTTCCTTACTCCATAGATGATATAAGCCGGCAACAAACAAGCTCATCTTACTCCTCATGTCCGCAACCATTTCAGGTGCATAGCGAGACAGTTGGGTGAATTTCAACCCATACTCATGAACACTCAAAGAATCTTGCTTAAGTGTGAGGAACTCACGTACCTTGGCCTCCTCCAGTTCTTGGGGAAAGAAACGCCCCAAGAAAGCCTTCTCAAAACAGGCCTAACTCGCAGGTGGTCCATCATCAGCTCTACCCTCTTTCCACTGGTCAAACCAAGTCCTAGCAACATTTTTCATCTGATATGCAGCTAGCTCAACCCTAACAGCATCAGTAACATGCATCACATCAAACACCTTTTTCAGTTCTTCAATAAAGTTCTCTGGATCCTCAGTAGTACTAGAACCAGTGAAACTTGGTGGATTCATCCTCAAGAACTCACGAATCCTTGAAGTGTCAGCCCCTTCTTGTCGAGCTCCTCTTTGCTAACCAACTTGGTTAGTCACAGCTTGACTCAACATTGTAATTGCTTCTCTAAACTAAGAATTAGTAACTTCTCCTTGCGGTTGCACTTTAGGTGCATTGGGTAACTCTTGTTCCTCAACATTCCTCCTAGCTGGACGACCTCTGACTGCTCTTCGTGGAGGTATGATTATTTGAAACACGCACAGGCACGAATTAGAGGGAATATTTTTTAGAGATCAACTCTAACGCACGAAATGAGTGTGAAAGAAGTGACAGAATTCCTAAATGTTGCAGCCTCCTAATTATAGATGTGGCGCACTTCACACCGATAAATAGGACTCTACAGACACGACTTCATAGACTCCCTAGGACTCATGAACTTTGTGCTCTGATACCAAGTTTGTCATACCCCGAGCCTACACCATGGGAGGGACTGGCACTCGAATACCATTACTGGCCCCAAGCGAACCCTTAGCCTGGCTTACATAACTCAATGGAAGAAAATACTCATATCTATAATGATTAATGAACTTAACTGAACTGAATAATAACATAAATGAGAATATTTCAAAGATTAAACATTCAACTTGGCCAAAAGTGGCAACCCAAGTCTTTAATATAATATAAAATGAGAAGACTAAAGAACTAATAACTAACTGTCTATGAAGCCTCTAAAACAATTGAGATGGATGTTGGGACAAACCGCACAACATCCTAATGAACTAAACTAGAAAGGGAATAAAAGAGTTATCCAAATGCAAGGAGGCTCACCACGGACTCTGATTGCTGAAGATGGATCAACGAGGCACTGGATGTTGATCCTGGTTACCTTCCTCTGCATCATAAGACGATGCAGGCCAACTGGCATCAGTACATTGAATGTACGAGTATGCTAGTTGGAATGCTAAAACAACAGTGGCTCAAAAGAGATTATGAAAAAAACACTTACTTTAGCTCTTCTCAACTCCTGAATACTTAAATAAACTCATTTCATTATAAAGAAGTTAGAACAAGTGCAATATAAAGAAAAACTATTGAAAACATGTTGTCAATTCATAATCAGAATATCATAAAAAGATAAATCATGCTCCCTCTCAAAGTCTACTTGTGCAATTAATGAATGAAGTCGCATACCCCCATTCACACTAGGCAGAACCCCTTGAGGAACCATGCTACTACTGTTGTGAGAGTTTCTCTAACCGAAAACCATCACTTAAGAACAATAGTGATGATACAACGCTTTACCTCACGCTGCGGAGGCCCATCTTATACCCTGTCGTGATATAGGAAGCTAACTGACTAAGTGGATCCATTAGTCTATGCGAAAAAGATTCATCCAAAAAGTATGACCCTTTTTTACCCATGATGACTATATGGTTTATGGAGACTTGAGTTAATATGAACTCGCATCCCCATATCGGTGCTCAATACTACTCCTAAAAATATACTTAGTTCTTTATGTTTAAAAACATACTTCTTCTGTGATTTGAGATTAGTGCTCAAAAACATAGCTCAAAGGCTATCTTGGAAATCAAAGTTTCCCTTCTTGCTTCATTTAGAAAGCGATTACTCTTTTTCTGAAAACTAGCCCGAAGGCTCTTTGGAAATCTCAGTTTCCAATCTTGTTTAAATGTGAAAACATTTCTTTTAAACTTCTTTAGGCATATATAGTCCCCATATACCTCTTTGAAGAAATGAACTTCAAACCATAGCTTTTACTCTTGCTTAACTTTCAAAACTTAAGTCTTAAAATGACGTTAAAACATTGTTAAAGACCCTTGAAAACTTTAAGAAACTCTGCTTTGACTTGCTCCTTAACTTCTAGACTTGACTCTTAACTTCCTTGACTTTGAACTTAACTTTCCTTGAATTGAATTATGGATTCAAGGTTCATGATCTCATATTTATGGATGATTTCATGAAGTTAAGATGTACTTTAGAGTATTGGAATCGACTAGGAAACATAAGTACATCACTTAGGAACAAGTACGAGAATGTGGGGAACGAATGGGAAGAACTGGTGTCCCTGGCGCTCTGAGAGGCGCGTTGCGCCAGCCCTCAAAGTTCAGAGAACTTCCTGAGGTGCTCTCGCTGGCGCGATGCGCCAGAGGCCAAAGTATAGAAGAAATTTTGTGGCGCTCTGGCAGGCTTGGCACCCCAAGCCCTTGCCCAGAAAATCCCCAACTTTTCTCCTTTGTTTTTCATCTCTAAACCCTCTAAACTTCCATGGTTCCTTCCCTAAACACTTGGTATCAATTGTACCCTCAATATACAACCAATCTAACTTGAAAAAAAACCCAGAAACCTGAAGCAAATCAACCCCCAAGCATCAAATACTCAACCAAAAAGAATTTGACAATTATTCTTAAACAACTTCACTTCTTAACATGTAAACAACTCCCAATCGATGAATTGAAACAAGTTAGTGTGTGGGTGAACTAACCCAACACAAAATAAATCTCACATACCTTGTAGGGATCACCCCTGAGGAATTCCACAAGTTAAACTTTGACGATCTTGCCGATTCTTCTTCTTTCTCCACTTCTTTTCTCTTCTCTCAAAACAATAACCCTTCTTCCAAAAGCGTAAACTGATCTAATTCAGCTTAGGCCCCTAATTAATTACAACAAAACGAATCGAAATAAAAGGGTAAGGAAAAGACCAAACTACCCTTTAAAAATCCAGATTGGACTTTCCTTATTCTAACAGCCCAACTTCCAAAGGGCATAACTCACTCATATGAGCTCAGATTTACGTAAACTCGGCAATGTTGGAAATATCCTTCAAAGAGCTTTGCAACCATATTTGGAAGTACACCTAACTCATCCTAAGATAGGAATTATGGCCGTTTGAAGTTGACCAAAACTCAACTTTTCCTAACTTTAACAAATTTCCAGATTTTAATTCTTTCCAAAAATGACGATTTCCAATTATAAGCTTCTTCCTAGTTATTTCAAATTGCGAGATGTTACAATGACAAGGACTTCCTAGCTAATCCTCAAAACAACAAACAAATAAATACACAATAGAATATGAAGAAAAGAAAATATTCCATGAAACATAGCAGAGCTGACCAATAGTTGTTGTAACCTGGTCATTTGAAAAACATGTATCAACATTGACATAACCCAATGTAGGTCCCAAGTAATCGAAAAGTCAATACACTCACATATATACTCAATGAATCTCAATAATCCCCTCACTAAAGTTGGAATGAGACTTCGCAAAACTTCAACGCATTATGTACAAAACAATAAAACCATAAGATTGTTAAAAAGAATTTGAAACATTTGAACTTTAATATTGTTAAAAATATTCATGAAAAAATATCCACATGAGCTTGGAAAAAAAATTCCTACTTGAAAAATATCATTTGACTCTAACCTTACGCTTTATTTAAGACAAAATATGATCAATATGACAGAAAATCCCATCACGATCGACTAAGTCATCTATTTGCGGTGCCACACAATTTGACCATGTTTTGCTAGAACACATTCTTCGTCTTATCAAGACATTCTTTCATAGTGCCTCAATAAACGATACACTAATATCCTACCCTGACATAATGAGTTGTGAAGTAAATCACAATCAATTATGAAATGAAATAACTATGATAGAAAATTGAGACACAACTTGGTTGGCACTATAAATCTTAAAGAAGAAGAAACAAGAAGCCTAATTTCAGTCATCATCGAAGGTCTTTAACGGAGTTCATTGCACTACATCGGTGTTCTCTTAAGGTTATCGATAGGCTACGTACCTATCGTCAAAGAATCTAGGTCATTGAAGGGTTGTGCTTTTGGTACTAGAAGTAAGAGAGATCGAGGCATGTAACAACAATAAAAAAGATGTTATCAATGTTAGTAGTAGAAGTACAAAACAGGTCTTCCAAAAACAGACAATCAACTAAAATTTCATAAAGAAGACCTAAATGTCATTTTTTTTAATGTTGATACTAGCATTGTTGAGGGAGGGACAATAAATACTTGTGATGGAAGAATAAAGAAAGGGAAGGGGTATAATCGGTTGGAGCACTGAGGTGTCAGGCTATGTGGTGTACACATCATCAAAATATCAGTATCACATAAGAATGTGTTCACATTGGACAACACTAAATTCTGCATGAATAAGGGGCATTTGAATTATATAGGTAATCGTAGGTAGCAGTGTTCACATGAAATAGATAAACCAAACCAAGCCGAAATCAAATCATATCGTAAAAACTCGATAATTTTTATGTTTGTTTTTAATATTAAATATAAATTAAATTTGGATTGATTTGATTTTAAGTAAAAGAGATAACTAAAAATCAAATAAAATCAAACCAACTATACAACTACCATTTAATATTTATAATGTTACACATATTTCAATAATTTATATCATATATTATATTTTAATCTTTTGGCCCTAAGTAAATTGGTAACTCATTTTTTTTCAAGTGCAACATGTAGTAACCACATATTGAGGTCGATTCGCTACAAAAGTTTGATTACTCATATTTTGTTATGTTGTAATGCGATGAAAGAAAATAAATAAATTTTCTTTTATTTATTAGATTCTTTACTTTTGAGGGTTGAGTTTATTCGATTGTCGACTCATTTTGTTATTCTCCGATTTATCAAAATTAGATCACTCCAATATCGCATATCTTGCAAGAGACCCCACCATTATTTAACA
The DNA here is from genome assembly GCA_036250505.1 of Solanum acaule. Lineage (NCBI taxonomy): Eukaryota > Viridiplantae > Streptophyta > Magnoliopsida > Solanales > Solanaceae > Solanum > Solanum acaule. Next base: position 18,084 of record JAJOOR010017267.1, read on the forward strand.
AATCGATCAACCTTATTTTTTAAAATAAAAATTCAATAAAATTGAGAAATTTGAACTCAGCAAACAACTGACTTAATTATTTTAAAGAGATACTTCTATTTGAAAATATGACTTAATTGGCTTGGTCATATTTTTGATAAAACTGACTCAAATGTACAAGCAATAACTATCTAAAAAAAGTTAATCAACTATATTGCATGCCAACTCGAGATCTATATCTTTTGGTTGGATTCCCCATTCTATCGATCAGTGGGTTAGAGTTCTCATTGATCATTTGCTTGTAAAATGAATTTTTTTAGAAAAGAAGAGAACACCAAACTTCTAGGCTGGAATAAATTCACAATCATTAAAAAAACACAAATAAAAGTTTCTAATAAACAAATCTTGTAACGAAAATATGTACAAAAATAAAATAGTTTTTAATTTAAAGTTCTGATCGAGCCTACAGGATAAATGTTTCAAATAGTAGAAATTATCATGAAATGTGAGATTTAGATCTACACTAACTTCCACTCATTCTACTATCAAGTTGGTTGGTGATCAAGATGAGTCATGCATAACAAAATCAAACAGGCAGTAAACTATCAAAAATGAGTAACTTGAGATAATCATGAAACAATACGATACAATAATATCATACAATCAACCATTGCCAATAAAAGTACGACGTATATTATTCAAGACTCTTGATGCAGAAGAAAAGAAAAGAGCAACAATTTGTATAGCTTCTCATCTTTCGATAGAAATACATATATAATAAAAAAAATATTACTCTTAATCTTTAGAAGCTTTTGCGTCAATAGCAAACCATCAACTCCATTTTTGAATACCCATTTCACGTGATAGCAGTTTTGATATCATCAATTTTATGAGAGATGAATTGTAGCAGGTGTTGTTTACCAATACTTGGAACACAAAAGTCACCAGCGATACACTTCAGCTAATGTCATTATATTTCATCCCAGAGGTTCCACTGCATATTATTACCTCCCTCTCCCCACTCCCTCGATAACAATTATGACAATCACGAACTATTGGAATTCTAGATGAGGCAAGAGAGCCACACAAGAAGAGTCCCCTCCCCCCAATTCGTATACAAATTTAGTACTAGCGAATCAATCATTCCACGTACTAAAAGGGATATTGTTGCATCAATGTTATTGTCTTGTGAGATAAACATAGTTTTGATATGCACTAGTGTCATCCCCCTATGTATAATTAACAAAGGCATAACAATAGCTTATTTAAAAATGAATGATTTGCCACAAGAAATAATGTTTATAAGAGGTCCTGCAGGGGCACATGAAGAAGGAATAGAGGAAGAAGTAGAAATGAAAATAAGATCAAGTGTACAGGACATATAAGGAGGTTGAGCAGAAGAAGGAAAGAGATCAACTGAGTATAAGTTAGTTGTGGGAAAGTATGTAATTGGAGGGAAAGGAGAATGAAGATGATGGTTTTTTAAAAGATGGGGAAGCAAAAATTATTGATTGAAATGTCTCTCAATAATTTTATCAAGCATAGGAGGACTTTAAAATTCAAATTTGACCACATAATATTTAGAAATATACAATTAAAAATTTAAAAAAGCTTGAATTTCCCAATGACTAAAACAATAAATTTAAAATTTATCCTAAACCTAGGCAGTTTATTAAATTAAAAATTACTACAATAACTAAAGTAAAATTCACCACTCCTCCTTTGCTGTAACGCCCCAAATAATAGCAAGTTGAACTAGTGAGTTCTAGAGCTTTTCGTAAGAGGTTTTGAGTATGGTTTGAGGATTAAAATCACAAGACATGATTCCTGTACTTAGAATGGAGGTTTCAGGGGCTATACGTCAGGGCATGACCCCCCAAGGACCACCCAAGGGGTACTTGAGGGAGACCCCAAAGCTGCAATTTTTGTGACCTACGCTTGGCCACCTACGGCCAGTAGGTGGACCCACACCCCGTAATAGGAGGTCGTGGATCAGGGCCTGCAAAGGGCTGCCATGTTAATCCACAGACCTCACCCATGAAGGGTGCAACACGGTCTGTAGACCCACCCATGCTCCGTGGGTGGGTGAGTAATAGGTGAGAACAGTCTCCAAAAATCCTCTCTCTAGAAGTGAAGAAGAAGAACAAGAAGAGAAGAGAATATGTCAGCAACCTAGGTCGAATTTCCCCCATTGATTCAAGCTTGATTAAGGTATGTTTAGCTTTTAATTTATGGGTTCTTCTACCCATAGAGCCCCCTTAGTTTTCCCCCAATTGTGAAGTTAAAACCCCAATTCTAGCTAGGGTTGTTCTTACATTATGGGTAGGGTTTGGGTATGATTCCAATCAAGTGGATAATACCTAATTATGATTGATGTAGCTTTGCTTGTTGATCTTATTTTGAATTCATGTGATTTCTATGGTAAATCCTAGTCTAAATTGATGAATGTGGTATTTGTGGGTTTATGCCATTAGAGGTGGAATTGAAGGTCCAAAGGTGATCTTCCTAAATCAATGTCATGTATAGTAATTGATCAAAGTTAGGATCATATAATCATGAATTGAACTAGAATCTATTGTGTATGATGAATCTTGACATGTAAAGTTGAATTTGAACCTTTCTGATCAATTGTGACTAGAATCACATAGTAATGAAAGATGTGATCTTATGGTCCTGACATCCAAGCTAGACCATTGAGTATGCAAGGCAGGTTTCACCCTGTTATTTCAGGACCAATGACTATTGATTCTAGCAAACTTAAACGGCAAGCTAAACGATAGAGGATTGATGAGGCAATAAAGATTTCTTATCCTCATAAATGAACAAGTGGTCGAGGTCTTGTGTTGGATGAACATTATAGTTTGTGTTCATTTGGATGAAATGTCCCTTCACATCCTATTATAGTAAATCAAGCAAATAACGGTAATGCAAGAATTTATCTTGGACATCACCATTCTGGCCATTACTATATTTGGCGTGGCATTATCGCCAATAATGGAACATGTGTGTGTTGTTCTTTTTGTGTTCCTATCGCGGAAAGCATAGAATATGAGATGTAATTATGATTTGACATAATGTTTTATGAAACTCCTTTCAAAATTGTGTCAAGAAAATCTTTAGCACAATAATATGATTGAATTACTATTTTATGGTGTTTTTATGATAAAATATCCCATGTATCCATGAATTCCCCATAACCCTAATTTATGACTTGTGATATGGGTGAATTGTAGTATCTATGAAATAGTACTTGTAGTAGTTTAGTTATTTGATTAATGTTACCATCTATATCTAATGTAGTGATTCTAGATTGATTGGTTGAATGTGATCTATAACCCTTGAAGGGAAAAACATGAGAACTAGCGATATGTATGAGACTTGTGTGTATCCAATTAGATTGTTTTGAGAGTAAAGTTCTTATATTATCATCTAATTGTGGTGTTGATTGGATGATTATCCTTACTTGCACACTTAAGTATGAATATCATACAATGTGAAAGGTTTTTCACATATAGTGATTCTAAGGGTTGATGACTAGTTTCCCCTAATGAATTTAGGAGATTTAGCATGAGTTGTTGGATTGAGTGTCAAGACACTCTTCCTTAATTATCAATTTAAGTCAAGAATTAATATAACCTCAATGGGAATAAATGCTAAGCACCGAGTGGATATGAATACGAGATGGAAGCTTTTACATTTGTTCAGTCCGACTTCCCAAATGGATTCCTTTTACACTAGTTGAGTCTGGGTTCCCAAAGTAGTTGTCTCATGAGATGGAAACCTTCTACCATAGTTGAGTCCGAGTTTCTAAAAGTAGTCTTCTTATCCTATAAACTATGTGCCCACATAGGTCTTTAGCTAGTGGATCCACGTAAGCTAAGAGTTTTAGTTGTACCTTAGGCAAGTAGGACAACCCCTTTTCGGTGAGGGGTAGACTCCGGATTCCATGATTTAGCTCTCATGGTCTATGTCGGTTAAAGCTAAATCCCACTATGATAGAATGAACTAGAATTGGAGTTATGAACAATAATCACTTAATAACCTTTCCTTAGTGTGGGTAGGAGTATGGGATCTTATTCATACATTGTACAAGGATTATTTGATGGTTCATATGGTTTGTTTCCTTTATGATGAGATGATCAATATGTTGAATATGTTCGTACCTTATGCTTTTGCAGTAACTTTCATGATGAATCTAAACTTGATAAAGTACATAGTTTTCAATTAAAATGTCCCTTTTTAGCTTGTTTAAAGGTTTTGATGCATAGCTACCATACTTAGTGCTTTTTTGTACAAACCAATATTTCTTCTACATTTTTTCTACATAGTGTAGATTCCAGCGTTTGAGGTGATTCCTTCCAGTTTAAAGCTTGGATTGACTATTCTCCAAAGCTTGTGGTATGTCCTCATGGATCCGAGGACAAGTGTTATATTTTTGTTTCATTTCTTTTATTGTACTAGACTTCTCAGATTTCTATTGTAAGGGCTATGACCCTATTTTTGAGACTTCGATTGTAATAGATAGCTAAATGAAACTATGTCTAGACTTCTGCATTACTTATATGAAAACCTCTTAAGACTTGAAAATATGTTTTTACTCTTTATTATTCTTTACTTCTGTGATGATAAGCTAAGTGGCTTACATAGTGCCTTTAGCGATATTATGTGCCATGTTATGTCTAAGGGTACCCTTGGGTCATGACAAACTTGGTAATTAGAGCAAAAGGTTTAGAATGATTCTAGGATGATGTCTCATAAGCCACGTCTAGTAGAGTCTTGTTCAAGATTGTCAAGCGCGCCACATTTATGAGTGAGAGGCTATAAGATGTTTAGGAAATTATAGTTATTTCATTACTCTTAAGGCGTGCCATATAGTTTAACTCTATGAAGTCTTTCTTATAATCCTTCTCTTGTGTCTTAAGGAAATGAATGCACGAAAGGCTAACGCAAGAAGGGTTGAAGAGGATAATGTGAATCAAGGAGTTCCTCGATGTAATCAAGCTCCTCAAGATAAGCAACTTCTGGTTGATCCTCCAGCTATAACAAATGTGGAGATTAGGTCGGATTTTCTAACATTTGCTCAAGCCATGACTGCCCAAGCCAATAGGGATGTCAGAGCTCATGGAAACCCTAATATGAACTTTGTGGCTTTAAGGTGGAGAGATTTCACAAGAATGAGTCCTGCTATGTTCTTTGGTTCCAAAGTGGGAGAAGATCCTCAAGAGTTTCTGGAAGAGATCTACAAGTTAATTGATGCTATGGGGGTGACTTCAATAGAGAAAGTGGAGCTAGTTGCTTATCAATTGAAGGGAGTGTCCCAAGTATGGTATACTCAATGGAGGAAGAATAGGTTGACGGTAGCGGGTCCCATAGATTAGGAAGTTTTTAAGAAAGTATTCCTTGGTAGGTTCTTTCTCCGATAGAAGAGGGAAGCCAAGGTGGAGGAATTCATCAACCTTCATCAAGGGGGTATGAGTGTTGCAGAATATTCTCTAAGGTTTACCGAATTGTCTAAGCATGCACCGTCTATGGTGACGGATCTATGGGATAAAATGAATAAGAATGTGACGGGTATATCCAAGGTGGTAAGAAAAGAATGTCGTACTGCAATTCTCCTTCATGACATGGATCTCTCACGTATTACGGTGTATGCCCAAAAATTGGAGAGTGAGAAACTCCAAGAAAAGAATAGGGAGGTGAAAATAGCTAGAACCGGTGAAGGGAAATTTCCAATGCTAAGTCTGATGGGCAAGGTCGGCAAAGATTCTCCAATCAAGGATCCTTTAGTACTCCAAGGGTTGACAAGGATATGGTTTCCAACCCTAAACCTCAAGGAGGCAATAGTGGTGGTTCATATGTTGCTAGGCCTAATTGTGCAAAATGTGGTAGAAAACATGTAGGCAAATGTTAAGTTGGCTCGGATGGGTGCTATGGGTGTGGCAAGAGTTGCCACAAAATGAGAGATTGTCCTATGCTCAAGGTTAAGGGGAGAGAAGACAAGCAAGCTCCTCCAAGGGGTTCCAACTCCAATGCCCAAAAGCAAAACTGCTTTTATTCTCTTCAATCCCGAGGGGACCAAGAGAGCTCCCCGGATGTGGTGACCGGTACGCTACAAGTCTTTTCTATTGATGTATATGCATTGTTAGATGCCGGTGCAACTTTTTCCTTTGTTACATCTTTTCAAGCTATGAAGTTTAAAATACTCCCCGAAGTGTTAATAGAGCCTTTTTCGGTTTCTACCCCGATTAATGACTCGGTAGTGGCAAAAATAGTCTATAGAAGTTGTCCTATTTCTTTGTCTCATAAAGTCACTTTGGTGGATTTAGTAGAGTTAGACATGTTGTACTTTGATGTGATTTTGGGTATGGATTGGTTGCATGCATGTTATGCCTCTATTGATTGTAGGACTCGAGTTGTCAAATTCCAATTTCCAAATGAGCCTATTTTAGAGTGGAAAGGAGGGAATTCTATCCCTAGAGGTAAATTTCTTCTTGTCTTAAATCTAAGAAACTGATCTCCAAAGGGTGCATTTACCATTTTGTTAGGGTGATGGATATTAAGTCTGAAACCCCTTCCTTAGAGTCTACCCCTGTGGTGAATGAATTTATGGAAGTCTTTCCTGATGACTTGTCGGCATTCCTCCCAAATGGGAAATAGATTTTGGCATTGATCTTTTGCTGGATACACAACCTATCTCCATTCCTCCTTATAGAATGGCTCAGGCCGAGTTGAAAGAGTTGAAGGAACAATTAAGGGATTTGCTAGACAATGGTTTTATTCATCTCAGAATCTCTCCTTGGGGTGATTCGGTGTTGTTTGTTAGAAAGAAGGATGGGTCTCTTAGAATGTGCATTAATTACCGCCAATTTAACAAAGTGACCATAAAGAATAAGTATTCCCTTCCGAGAATCGATGGCTTGTTTGACCAACTCCAAGGGGCTAACTATTTCTCAAAAATTGACATTCGTTCGGGATATCACCAACTTAGGGTGAGAGGGGAAAATATACCCAAGATGGCTTTCCGAACTAGGTATGGGCACTATGAATTCCTTGTGATGTCATTTGGACTACCTAATGCCCCAGCGGCCTTTATGGACCTAATGAATAGAGTGTTCCAACAATATCTTGATATGTTTGGGATAGTGTTTATTGATGATATCTTGATCTATTCAAGGAGTGAGAATGAGCATGTTGATCCTTAGAGAATCGTATTGAAAGTTCTCAAGGACCAACAACTTTTTGCAAAATTTTACAAGTGTGAATTTTTGTTCCTTGGTCATATTTTGTCAAGCAAGGGTATTTAGGTTGATCCAAAGAGGACGGATGCAGTCAAGAGTTGGCCTAGAACTCTAACTCTTTCTGAAATTAGAAGCTTCTTGGGTTTGGCCATTTACTATATGTGGTTTGGTGAGGGTTTTTCCTCCATTACTTCTCTGTTGATGGCTTTGACTCAAAAGAAGGCTAAATTTGAATGGTCGGAGATTTGTGAGAAAAGCTTCCAAGAGTTGAAAGATATACTTACTTCTTATCTGGTGTTGACCTTATCGGAGGGTACCGATGTGTTTGTTGTATATTGTGATCCCTCTAAAGTGGGGTTGGGATGTGTGCTTGTGCAACATGGTAAGGTGAATCGCCTATGCTTCAAGGAAAATTAAGGTTAATGAGAAGAATTATCCGACCCATGATCTTGAATTAGCGGCAGTAGTATTTGCTTTAAAAATATGAAGGCATTACTTATGTGAGGTCCATGTAGATGTTTTCACCGATCACAAAAGTCTTTAATATGTGTTTGTCCAAAAAGACATGAATTTCCGACAAAGAAGGTGGTTAGAACTTTTGAAGGATTATGACATGAGTGTCCTTTACCACCCCGGCAAAGCTAATGTGGTAGCGGATGCACTTAGTAGATTATCACTGGGTAGTGTGGCTCATGTAGAGGATGAGAAGAAGGAATTGGTTCGTGAGGTGTATAGATTGATCCGATTAGGTGTTCAACTAGTAGATTCTCCTAAGGGTGGTTTCACGGTTCATAGTGGCTCTGAATCGTCCTTTCTGATAGATATGAAGTCTAAACAAGACCTTGATCCTTTATTAATGGAGTTGAAAAAATTGGTACTCAACGAATTCGTTGAGGCTTTCTCCCAAGGGGGAGAGGGAGTGCTTCGGTACCAAGGTCGTTTGTGTGTTCTGTATGTAGATGGGTTGAGGGAGCAAATTTTAGAAGAGGCTCATGCTTCTAGATATTCAATCCATCTCGGAGCCACCAAGATGTACCATGACCTACGCGAAGTCTATTGGTAGAATGGTATGAAAAAATATATTGCATAATTTGTAGCCAAATGTCCTAATTGTCAACAAGTTAAGGTTGAGCACCAAAAGTTGGGAGGTTTGTTTCAAAATAAACCAATTCCCACTTGGAAATGGGAAGCAGTGAATATGGATTTTGTTGTGGGTTTACCTCGTACTTGAAGACAACATAATTCTATTTGGGTCATTGTTGATAGGATGACAAAATCAACCCATTTCATTCCCATCAAGGTTTCCCTTTCGGTGGAAGAATATGCTAATTGATAAATAAGAGAGATAGTGAAGTTACATGGAGTTCCTTTATCCATCATTTCAGATCGGGATACTCAATTTACTTTATACTTTTGGAAGTCATTGCAAAAAGGGCTGGGTACTGAGGTGAAACTTAGCACCGCTTTTCACCCTCAAACGAAGAGTCAAGCAGAACATACCATTCATATTTTAGAAGACAAGTTGAGGGTATGTTTTATGAATTTCAAGGGTAATTTGGATGACCACTTGCCATTGATAGAGTTTGTCTACAATAATAGTCACCACTGAAGTATTGGTATGGCTCCTTTTGAGGCCTTTTATTGTAGGAGATGTACGTCTCCGGTTGGTTGGTTTGAATTACGTGAGATTGCTCTTATTGGTCCCGAATCGGTTTATGAGGGTATTTAGAAAGTTTGGCTCATTAGAGAGAGGTTGAAAACGGCTCAAAGTAGGCAAAAGTCTTATGTCGATGTGAGGAGAAGGGAGTTAGAATTTGAAATTGGTGATTGGTTTTATTTGAAAACCTCACCCATGAAGGATGTGATGAGGTTTGGCAAAAAGGGGAAACTTAGTCCCCGGTTTGTAGGCCCATACAAAATTTTGAGGCGTATTGAGAAAGTTGCCAATGAGTTGGACTTGCCAAATGAGTTGGCCCCGGTTCACCCAATATTTCATGTTTCTAGTATTAAAAAGTGTATTGGGGACCCAGTGTCCATTACTCCTTTAGAAGGGTTAGGTGTTGGTGAAAGCCATTCCTATGAAGAGGTTCCGGTAGAAATCCATGTCCGCAAGTCAAGAGGTTGAGAAACAAGGAAGTATCTTCCGTTAAGGTTTTATGGAGAAATCATCTAGTTGAGGGTGCTACTTGGGAGGCCGTGGCCAATATGAAGTTCCGTTACCCTCATCTTTTTCCTTCTACTCCTAATCAAGATTGAGGTAAGTAGTTCCTCTTGAGTTTTAGTGTTTTAGGAGTCATGTGTATTGTATGAGTTTTTCCATGATATCCCTATGTAATGCATGTTCTTGATGAAATTCATGTTTAGTAAGAATGAGTTTTCATGATTTATGTTCCTCATGTTGTTGTGCATTTAGTGTGAGTTGCCTATTTAACTTCATGAGATGTATTGGTGAACATGTTTTAGTATGCTTTTGAGAGTATTGACATATTGGCTCCATGATGTTGTTTTGAAGCATTATTTAAGTTGGAGGAAGTAGTTCCTCCTATGAATATGAGAATTATTGACTTTCATGCATATTGGGTTGTTAGATGTATTCCTAATCCCTTGTATTGCATTGATTATGCTTTTGATAAGGAGTTGATGTATCCTCCTTTGAATAGTGCATTTGTAATTTTTGCATATTGAGATATTTCATGGATGATGGGATGCTAGTCTTGAGTCTCTAAATGAGTTTGGGGTCTAGATCATCATTTGAGGAAGAATGTTCCCAAGGGGGAGATAATGTAACATTTTGGAAACTTGTAAACTTAACTAGTGTGTAACCTAAAACTAGTAGGCTAAGTTAAAGCTTGACGTTTGAAATAGAGCCTTAAAAAAATACCTCCCCGTACCTCAAAATTCATGGTTTGGTGTTAGGATGTCAAGGCCTAAACCCTAAGGACCAACCATGGGTCCTTGAGGAAAGGGCCAAAATTAGTCACTTGGGCAGTGACCCACGACGGAACGTACGCCCCATAGGTCCAACCACGCTCCGTAGGTGGGGATCGTGGGTCGAGCCCCAAAGTTTCCAAAATTTGAAGCCCCAGACCACGAACCTACGGACTTGTAGGACGGCCAGTAGGTCCAACTACGGTCCGTAGGTCACCAATCGTAGGTGGCACTTGAAACTACCATTTTGTAGTTAAGGTTAGGGGCTCTTTTGTAATTTCCTTTTTATTAAATGGTTATGTGGTGTCGTTTTAGGCCTATTTTAAACAACTATACAAGTATTTTTCCAACCTAAATTAACCCATCTAAAGTCATATCATAAATCCCCAAACCAAATCAAAACCTCTCCAATATTTCTCTCACTAAAACCTCTATTGCAGACGAAGAAGAAGTTGAAGTCAAGGGCTCAAGAACTCATCTTTTCTACCCAAATTCGTGAGTAATCTTCATCTAAGGTATGGTAGTTTTGATTTATGGTTATATTTTCATCCATGAAGTCCTCAAACTCTCTATTTTAAAGTAGAAGTCTCCAAAACCAAGGGTTTTCACTCCAAGTCATGGATTCTTTCTCAAAACGTTTTCAATGATTTAATTGTCTTATAATATGATTGAATTACTGTTTTATGGTGTATTTATGATAAAATCTCCCATGAATCCATGAATTTCCCATAACCTTAATTTATGATTTGCAATCTGGGTGAATTGTAGTAACTATGAAATAGTACTTGTAGTAGTTTGGTTATTTGATTCATGTTACCATCTATATCTAATGTAGTGATTCTAGATTGATTGGTTGAATTTGATCTATAGCCCTTGAAGGGCAAAACATGAGAACTAGCTATATGTACGAGACTTGTGTGTATACAATTAGATTGCTTTGAGAGTAAAGTGCTTATAATATGATCTAATTGTGGTGTTGATTGGATGATTATCCTTACTTGAACACATAGGTATGAATATCATATAATGTGAAAGGTTTGTCACATATAGTGATTCAAAGGGTTGAAGACTAGTCTCCCCTAATGAATATAGGAGATTAGCATGAGTTGTTGGATTGAGTGTCAAGACACTCTTCCTTAATTATCAATTTAAGTCAAGACCTAATACAACGTCAATGATAATAAATGCTTAGCACTGAGTGGATATGAATATGAGATCGAAGCTTTTACACTAGTTGAGTCCGTCTTCCCAAATGGGTTCCTTTTACACTAGTTGTGTTTGGGTTCCCAAAGTAGTTGTCTCATGAGATGGAAATCTTCTACCATAGTTGAGTCCGGGTTTCTAGAAGCAATCTCCTTATCCCATAAACTATGTGCCCACATAGGTCTTTAGCTAGTGGATCCACGCATGCTAAGAGTTTTGGTTCTACCTTAGGCAAGTAGGACAACCCCTTTTCAGCGTGGGGTAGACACCGGATCCCATGATTTAGCTCTCCTGGTCTATGTCGGTTAAAGCTAAATCCCACTATGATAGAATAAACTAGAATTGAAGTTATGAACTATAATCACTTAATTAACTTTCCTTAGTGTGGGTAGGAGTATGGGATCTTATTCACAAATTGCACAAGGATGCTTTGATGGTTCTTATGGTTTGTTTCCATTATGATGAGATGGTCAATATGTTGAATATGTTTGTACCTTATGCTTATGCACTAACTTTCATGATGAACTCTAAACTTGATAATGTGCATAGTTTTCAATTAAAATGTCCCTTTTATCTTGTTTAAAGGTTTTCATGCATATCTACCATACTTAGTGAATTTTTGTACTAACCCATATTTCTTCAACATTTTTTCTACAAAATGTAGGTTCTGGCGTTTGAGGTGATTCCTTCTAGTTTAAAGCTTGGATTGACTATTCTCCAAAGCTTGTGGTATGTCCTCATGGATCCGAGGACAAGTGCTATACTATTGTTTCATTTCTTTTATTGTACTAGACTTCTCAGATTTCTATTGTAAGAGATGTGACCCTATAGACATCTCAGATTTCTATTGTAAGATATGTGACCCTGTTGTTGAGACTTTGATTGTAATAGATAGCTAAATGAGACTATGTCTAGACTTCCGCTTTACTTCTATGAAAACCTCTTAAGACTTGAAAATGTGTTTTTACTCTTTATTATTCTTTACTTATGTGATGATAAGCTAAGTGGCTTATATAGTGCCTTTAGGGGTATTATGTGCCATGTTATGTCTAGGGGTACCCTTGGGTCGTAACAACCTTAATCACAATACCCAAAGAAATTTATTTGTAAAAGCTTGCTCTTCAAACCCTAGCTCAAATCTTCTTCTTCTTCTTCTTAAAGTTTTCTAGAGAGAGAATTTTTGAGAGGCTGAACTTTGGGGAATTGATTTTGGTTTTGGAAAAATATGACTAAGTTGGGTGAGTTTTGACTTAAAAATGACTTATATAGTGGTCCTAGACCTACCCAAAACGACTTCACTTTAATTGGATTAAAACCGGTATTTCCCATTTTAGCCCTCACTTGGCAGCCTACTTCCAGGTCTCACGGGAAGCACCACGATCCGTGGTCCTCACTGTTGGCCGTGGTCCTGCTCGTGATCCTTGGACAAGTAGCTTGGGAACCATGGATTGGCCACCAAGAAATAAAGGCATCCCTACGGGCCTTACAATGAGTCGTGGTCTTCACCACTGGCCATGAAGTGGCTTGTGAAGGTGAGCCAACATTGGGCCAGCCTTGGTGATCTATTCCCTCACCACCACGGGTGGAACCACGAGCCGTGGTGGCCATAACGAGCCGTGAAGGCTCTCGTGGTCATGGGCAGTGCCTTGGTAAGCTTGAGGCAGCCTTGGCTCTTGCCTTGGCCATTCCCCTTTTTCCTTGGTTCTTACCCTCTAGTTTTGACTTGTAGCCTTCAAACTTAGCTCTAGTTGGCCTTCTAAACTACGGGGTGTTACATTATCTCCCCCTTGGGACCATTCATCCTCGAATGACGCATTAGACACCTTACGGAGGTAAAGACTCAAGACTAGCAGCCCATCATGCACGCAACATCATAACAATGCACAAAATGAAGGAGGAAACATCAACTCCAAACTAAACATACTCAATGCACATCTAATAAAGTGGGACCTATTCCAAACAATCCAATATGCATGAAGTCTCCAATTTCTCATCTTTTAAGGCGGAACTTCCTTCTCCAGGCTCAACGCATGCTCAACAAAATCTCATGGAGTATTCAAAGTTTACCTCTCACTATCACAAATGAGGCTCTTACATATTATAATACACCATAGGGTTTCCCTTAGTTTATTTTAACTTTCACAAAGCATTTATCATGGAATCAAGAGGACTTAATTTGGTTGTGATGTCGGTTTCAGGCAATGGAGTGAACAATTATGATATAATTAGTGACTATTCCTCCTCAATGCACTTGTGTTATTTTTTGGACATCTCCAACCACTTCACTTTTCTTTGGTGCACATCTCATCAATATCCTTCAGTTCAATCTTTAAATCCTTACCCTTTTGTTTATTTAAGCACTTGTTTCTTATTTAAGCATTTTTAAATATATATACATGTGCTTTTGCAATTTATAATCATGGGTCATTTTCACCTCTTTTCTTTAATTTCACCACATAAGACATGTTCACCCTAGTTTACTTATACCATTATATTGCCCTTTTCTTCTTCACACAGTGCATTAAGGACAAAATTTTGGATCAAACAAAACCATGGTATCAACAAAAAGGGATTCGGCTCAATATGCAGTTAATTAAAAAATAACGGCTACAAGGCTCAATAGGACTTTACAAAGGATAATTCATTTGGAAGCATATAAGAGAGTTAAAATTGGCTATTCGAAGAAATGCCTCAATCCTATTCCATAATTTATACAAGTTACTTGTAAAGCACACACGGGGCAAGTTTTTGATGTCATTCAATGCAATAAACTAAGAAAATACTCACCACACATGACATCATGACATACAGGAAAAAGAATATAAAACCTCAACATGCTCATACAAATCACATGGTGTGTTCTCACACGATTAAGTGCAACTTTATCAATTTAGAGTCAAAACAAAGAACCTATGTGTATCTTAGGGTTACTACTTCCATTCTAGTTGCATATACAAGTGTGAACTACTCATGACGTCTGACTAACTTTTAAGCATGGTTTCAAAGTACCAAAAGTTTGGTTTCAAAATATACCAATCCTAGTGACTAATTTTACCTTAAGATGATCGTCATCAATTCATCATTAGGAACTGACACTTCTACGAAAACTCTATGACTTGACACAATTAAAAAAAATAAACTAATCCTAATCGATCAAAGGCACTATCCTTAAAAAAAGGAATCAAAAACAAAGGTCGAGGAACCACCTAAAAAAATAAAAGACTCGATAAATGAGTAAAATATATGCACAGAAGTTCATTTTCTACCCACACTCCAACAAAGGATTGTCCTTAGTGCACAAATCGAAACACAAGTAAAAAGTGAATGAAAACTACATTGTGGCATCTAGGCCTCACGTTCTCAATTAACAGTCGCCATATTCGTGGGCAAATCAACATCCATCAAGGCTGTATTATCATCACCAACACCAGTGTCACCATCATCATCATCATCATTCCCATCATCATCAGTCTCGTCTTCCTAATCATCATCATCCTCATCAACAATGATATCATCATCATCAATAGGCTCTTGAAATGTCGGGCCCATCTGAAACATATACAAGGTACTATCCGCTAGAGTGTAGTGCTCCGCCAATGCAGCCATCTCTTTCTTAGTGACCCGACGACCACCAATCCTTTATTGTAGCTCAACCATACCATACATCTGGCCCATCCAACAATCATCCCTCGCTTGCCTATCCACAATCAATAAAACCGCCCCATGTGAAGCATCTTGTGCCTTTGTATTTGTAACATCAACCAAAAGACACACCCAATGAGGGGCACGAGGTTGACACACCTCATGAACTTCCTCCACAATATCTTGTGCACGTAAGGACCGAGTTAACAAGGTCCCATAAAAAAAGTGCAATCTCTTATTACTGTGAAATTTCAACATATTTTTATGCAGAAATGCACCCACATTAATTGCCAGACCTTTCATGAGTCTATAGATACCCTTTCTATAGTGACTTAGGTCGTGTGCTAGCAAGGCAACGAGGTACTAGACACAATTTTTAACCAAACACATGCCTCTTGATTTAAGTTTCTATAATGTAGAGTAGCATGTCTACATGTATCTTTAGTTATATCTATCATGACCCAAAGTACAACTTATGCTTAACATGGCGTATAGAACCCCAAGAGGCCCTACACAAGCAACTTAGCATACATCATCAAAGATAATAGAAACTTAAAGAATTCAAAAGATAGCATTTCATATATTAAAAGTATTTGATGAAAGTGGAAGTCTGACATATGTCTTAAAGCCATCTAATAGATTAGGAGACAAGTGATTGAGATGTAACATATACATCACATACAAAGTCAGAAATGAAAAGGCATAAGGCAATAATAAAGTCTCAGTACTCGAAACATGAGGACTCACAAATCCTCAAAAGTCTAAGAAGCCAGCTAGACACGATGATGTGGAGTACGAAGGTCAAAACCCACATTCATTAGATAATGTAGGTAAAAATATGTGTTAGTACATGGAATCTACTAAGTATGAGGCATTATGTATTGACATATGATGATAGTATAAGTAGTTTAAAGCATATAAAGATGATCACCGATTGTATATTTTAAACTTAACGAAGTAGAACATGGAAGTTACATGATATAGTCAAAGCATTTGAAGTAAAGAACATAAGAAATGCTTTGATCAAAACATAGTCAGTTTGTGGGATCTGAGCTTTAACCGACAATATGACCATGAGAGCTATATCATTGAATCTGATATATCCCTCATACCAAAAGAAGGGGAATATATTTACCAAGGTAGAATCCGTACATATCATGTTTGGCTAAAGTGGATCCACTAGATAGGTCATGTAAGACAATCCTACGGGGGCACGTAGTTATGAGCTAGCTGTTGCTACTAGAGACTACCCTAATTGAGCCTCCATGTCAAAGCCCTCTCAGTGCTAAGCCTAAATCCTAAGGGAATAGATAAAAGTCAAATATCAATTTAACATAAGGAAAGACAATGATCAATACCAATCCATATTTTCAAGATCAAAACATAAAATAACTCCTTAAATATAATTCAAAATGGATGAGAAGACCTTTCACCAATGTGAATTCATTTGTGAGAAATACCTTTCACAATCATGATCATCATAGTAAGCGAGAAATTCTTTCAGAACAACATCACTACTTTCCTTTCAAGGCATCATCAATTTATTAACAATAACTTCATGAAAATATGCATATCTTCATTATTTCATAATTCATAGGTTCATGAGTTCATCATAATGTTTCTAGTTGAAAATCATGATCTAGGCATGGGTAAGCATAATTTCAACTAAGTATCATGTATTAACATGGAATAATGCATTAGGAGACTAAATCAAAAACAACAACTCGAAATTGAATCAAATCCATTAGATTGAAGTGAAACCCTAGTTTGAATTCAATTGAAATTGAAAGCGGAACTTTGAAACCTTAGGGACCCTATGGAGGAAAGGACTACATGGGTGAATACACAAGGATGGAGGATTTGAGACTTGCATGAAACCATAGCTCTTCTTCTTCCTCCTTAGCCTTTAGAGAGTTTGAGCGGATGATTGTGTGTCTTAGGGAATTTAGGAGATAGAGTTGAAAATGGGTAATTTTGGGGTTTTAAACATTTTTATAGGGCTAAGGGTAGATGGTAAAATGAAATAGTATTAGGTTAAAACAATTCGGAAAAGACCCAAAAGGCCCTTTAAAACTAATTGTCGGGCCCTATCTGTGGTTGGACCTACGGTTTGTAGATCCTTCTACAAACCATACTAGTTGACCATAGATAGGTTACATGGACTTCAAAATGTTAACCAATTTTGATGGAACCCTATGTATGGCTCGTAGGTCTTCCTACGGACCACACATACCACCCGTAGGACCAACCTTGACCCTCAAAATTTCACTTGGGCTGGGACACATCTACCAGACCTATGTTCGACTCGTACAAGGAATGACGGATTGTCCTGGGGAACTATCAAAAAGGGTACTGGGACTTGATTCAAAAATTTATTTTCCTTAGGTCCTACAATTTCTATCTACGGCCTATAGATATGACCCGTAGACATAGTCTTCAGTCCAAAATTTGCATTTTCCTTCTTTTCTAAATCCAAGGTGTTACAGTATCTCCCCCTTGGAAACACTTGTCCTCAAATGGAACTCAAGACATTATAAGGAGGGTAGGGAAAAGATTTAATAGCCCAAAATGAATGTAACTACACAAAATGCACAATATCAAGGAGGAACATCAACTCCAAGCTCAAACATGTGCAAGACATCATTTCATAAGACATGCATGCAAATCACACTCAAATGCACATAATCACGGGGAAATTAATCATGTTAACTCTTTTAATCAAAATCAAGTTTACATGAGCATGCATGCATAAGGAAACATGAGAATGACTAAGACACATCAAACCACAAGTGATGAACCATGATGAACTAAATACATCTAGCTAAAGTGAGATCGGAGGAAAGTGATGGGGATAACTGGACTTCATATCCACCTCGGCCTTACAAATAGCACCCTCAATTCTTTTATTCCTCCATAAGACTTTTATGATTGCAACTTGCTAATTCCTTAACTTCTTAACTTTCCAGTCCATAATTTCAACCGAAATTTCTTCATCGGAAAGACTTTCCTTTATACCAAGACTGAAACGACCCCAAAAATGCCCGAAAATGTGCTTCGGAAACATCTATAATTGTAATTTCCATATATCTCAAAATCCGTGCATGATTTCGGAAATTCGACTTCATATTCTTATTCAGGGGGTCAAATTGAGTGGGAAATGGG
>JAJOOR010017268.1:0-49536 GCA_036250505.1 Solanum acaule
GGTTAAACTAGAGCTAAACGTAAGGGTTAAAAATCGTAAAATGACTCCCCATAGATTAGTAGACTATCTAGGGTTGTAATGAGGGCTTTAAGAGTCAACGCCAAACACTCCAGAAACTAGTAGGTTAAACTAGAGCTAAACGTAAGGGTTAAAAATCGTAAAATGACTCCCCATAGATTAGTAGACTATCTAGGGTTGTAATGAGGGCTTTAAGAGTCAATGCCAAAGGGTAAGTGCCATGGCAAAGGGGCAAAGCCAAAGGCCAAGGCTGCCCCAACCATGGCCAACTATGCCCCAACTTTATGTCCATCACCACAGCCAGTGGTCTTGACCATGGCTCATGGGAGACTTCATGGAGTTGCCTTAGCCATTGAGGAGTAGAAAGAATTTGGCCTACCTATTGTTTCAAGGTTCACGAGTGGGACCACGGCCA
The DNA here is from genome assembly GCA_036250505.1 of Solanum acaule. Lineage (NCBI taxonomy): Eukaryota > Viridiplantae > Streptophyta > Magnoliopsida > Solanales > Solanaceae > Solanum > Solanum acaule. Next base: position 434 of record JAJOOR010017268.1, read on the forward strand.
GTGGTCTTGACCACGGCTCGTGGAGCCCCTCATGAAGATGTCTTGGGCTTGTGAGCTTAAGGCACAAGGTGCCTAGCCACTCCCTTAACACCACGAGAAGACATCGGCTCGTGGTTAGCTACACGGCTCTTGGAGCCCCTCGTGGAGTTGCCTTGGGTGTGTAGGAAAATAGGCAGGAAAGCCTAGCTAATGCCTCATGTTCATGAGTTGGACCACGGCTCGTGGGTCCCCTCGTGGCACCTGGGCAAGGTCATGTAAATGAGGGTTAAATGGGTCTTTTCCTTTTAAGTCCTATTAAAGTGAGGTCATTTTGGGTAAGTTTGGGGTCAGTGTATAAGTTGTTTTTAAGTCAAAAACACCTAAACTAAGTCATTTTTCGCAAACACCCGAATCAAATCAAAAGTTCATCTTCCTCACAATATTTCTCTCTCAAAAACTCAAAGAAGAAGAAGAGTAGAATTGGTACTAGGGTTTGAAGAAATCAAGGCTTCTTCCTCAAATTCTTTAGAGATTCATAATCAAGGTATGATAGTTTTTCATCTATGGGTAGCTTTAACCCATAGAGTTCCTTCCAAACTATATTTCGATGCTTACAATTTCCCCAAAGAAGTTAAGGTTTGACTCTAAGTCATGGGTTCCTTTCAAAACGATTTTAATGGTTGAATTTTGATTGATTATGATTGAATCGATGATTTATTGTTGATTTATGATGAAATTCTACCAAGAACCCATGAATTCCCCATATTACTAAATTGTGATCTCAAGATGTCGGTTGATTGATTATAGAAGCATGTGAATAGATTATGTCTATATTGTTTGAGTTAATTAAATCATGATATTATCCATATCTAATGTAGAAATTCTAGATGCTTGGGTTGAATGTGATTCATGGTCCTTGAAGGACAAATTATGAGAATTGTGCATGAGCTTATGATTCAGTTAGAGATTGAAGATCCTATGACTATGGTGTAATCGTGGTATCGTTGGAACTATGGTGTAATCGTGGTATTGTTGAAAGATCATTCTCCCTATACCCTTACACATGACTATGCACGAAATGTCTATGACTATGATAATCTTGTTGGGTTGATTAAAAGGCTATTCTCATGAACACACTATGTACATGATGTGAAAGGTTTACTCAACTACTAATGACTCTAAGGCTGAAAGGATATTCTGACCTATTGAATCTATGAGCATACCTGATACCATGTTTGTTTGAGTGCTAGGGAATTCTTCCATAAACATGAACCTAAGTAAAGACTTAAACATGAAATTAATGGGAATGATGCTTAGCATCGAGTGGATATGAATATGACATGAAAGCTTTTACGTCAGTTAGTCCGGATTTCCATATGGGTTCCTTTTACGCCGTTATTCCGGGTTCCAAAAATAGTTATCTCATGAGATGTAAACAATTTACCTCAGTTAGTCTGGGTTTCTGGAAGCAATCTCCCTATCCCGTAACTATGTGCCCACATAGGTTTTTAGCTAGTGGATCAACCTAAGTTATCAAACATGAGTTCTACCTTAGGCAAGTAGGACACCTCTTTTCGATGTGGGGCAGTACACCGGATTCTATGTAGCTCAAATAGTCTATATCGGTTAAAGCTATTTTCTTTACATGACAAAAATATTAAGTATGACAAGAACATTAACATGAACTATACTTATGACTTCTCTAGGAGCTCTACTTAGTGTGAGTGTGGGTATGTGACTTCATTCATGCATTGCACAAGTAGGCTTTGAAAGGGGTTATGGTGTGGTTTTCTTATGCTATGAAGGTATATGAATTTATGCATGTTTAATAAGGATTGTTGCTATGAGTGGCTTTCCTTGTTACAAGTTAATGTACATGAATGTTTCCTTGTCTACAAGTATTGGCTATGGATGAGGTCAAAGTATGATATGCATGATTATGGTGGCCTAAAAGTGGTACTTAGCATTAGATAGGATTATGGGATATTATCTATGCATTGTACAAGTATAGCTTAGGGTTGCTTATGAAATGGTTTAACATATGTATTTACATGAATGTGCATGATGACTCTTAAATTTGATAAAGTGCATGGTTTAAACAAAAAAGCCCCTTTTAGCATGTTTTCAAGGATTTTATGCATGTCTATCATACTTAGTGCAATTTTGTACTAACCCATATTTTCTAAATTTTTATACAAGTGTAGGGACCGATCGTTGAGGTGTGTTTCTCCTATTGTTCAAAGCTTGAATTGATTCTCTCCATGCTTTCTGTGAGACCTCATGGTTCGAGGACGAGAGTAGTTCATTTCTAGTTTCTTTCTTACATTTTATTTTGAGACTATGTTGTAAAGGGATGTGACCCTTATTAATACTCCGATTGTATTATCTTGTTATTAAACATCTTCCATTTGATTTTATGAAAGTCTTTAACTGAAAAAAGTTTTAAATTCCGCATCATTTCTATTTATCTTATGCAATGATAAGCTAAGGGCTTGTATGAGACCTCTTCGGGGTCTAGTACGTCGTGTTACATCTAGGGGGTAGCCTGGGTCATGAGAAACTTGGTAATTATAGAAAAAGGTTTAGAATAATTCTAGGTTGATGTCTCATAAGCCACGTCTAGTAGAGTCTAGTTCATGAGTGTGAAACGTGCCACATTTATGAATAACAGGCTATAAGATGTTTAGGAAATTTTACTTCTTTCATTACTCTTAAGTCGTGCCACATAGTTTGACCCTATAAAGTCCTTTTCCTAACCCTTCTATTGTGTCTTCAGGATATGAATATAAGAAGGGTGAACGCAAGAAGAAGAGAAGAGGAGAATGTGAATGAGAGAGTTCCTCCCCAAGATCCCCAATATTCTCAAGTTCTTCAAGCTCTTATTGATACCTGCTATGACAGATGTGGAAATAAGGTCGGCTCTCAAAATATTGACCCAAGCCACAACAGCCCAAGTCAATAGGGATACTAGGACTCATGTGAACCCCAATGTGAATACGAACACTTCAAGGATAAGGTATTCCTGAATTCCATGGTTTCAGAGTGGAAGAGCACCCACAAGGGTTTGTTGATTAGGTTTATAAAGTGTTTGATGCTATGAGAGTGTCTCCACAAGAGATGGCGAATTAGCTGCCTACCAATTGAAGGATGTGGCTCAAGTATGGTATGAGAAATGGAAGGGTGAGAGACCTGTGGGAGCGGGCCTGATAGACTGGGTATTGTTTAAGTTGGTCTTTGTTGGTAGATTCGTTCCCGTACAGTTGAGGGAATGAAAACTGCAAGAGTTTATAAATATTCGACAAGGAGGTTTGAGTGTGAAAGACTATTCCCTTAAATTCACTCAGTTGTAAATATATGCTCCAACCTTAGTGGTGGATTCGAGGGCAAAGATGAACAAATTTGTGATGAGGGTGTCCGACTTAGTAGTCAATGAATGTTGTTCGGCAATGCTAATCCCAAGTATGAATATTTCACGTCTCATGGTCCATGCCGAACAAATTGAGGAACAAAAGCTCAAGCAAGTGAATCGGGAAGTGCAAAGAGCAAGGATTGATGATGGAAATTTTTCCAAAGGTAAATCTGAGGATCAAGGTCGACCAAGGTTCAAGCGAAGGTTCTCCAATAAAGGCTCCTCAAGTTCTCCAAGGGTCAATAAAGATAGGGTTTCTCACTCTAAGCCTCAAGGAGACAATAGTGGTGGATCTTCTATGGTAAGGCCTACTTGTGCAAAGTGTGGCAAGAAACATGATGGTAAGTGCCTAGTTGGTATGAATGGTTGCTTTAGTTGTGGGAAGAGTGGTCATATGATGAGAGATTGTCCCATGCTTAAGGCTCAAGGAAAAGAGGGCAAAGTAATTCCCTCCTAGCGGTTCAAATTCCAATGTTCCCAAGAAAAACCGCTTTTATGCTCTTCAATCCCAAGGTGACTAAGAGAGCTCCCCAGATGTGGTGACCGGTATAATACAAGTCTTTTCTATTGATGTGTCTGAATTGTTAGATCCCAGTACCACTTTGTCCTTTGTGATAACTTTTGTGGGCATGAAGTTTGAATTACACCTCAAAGTGTTAGTAGAGCCTTTTTCAGATTCTACAACGGTTGGTGACTCGGTAGTGGAAAAAAGAGTGTATAGGAGTTGTCCTATTTCCTTGTCTTATAAAGTTACCTTGGTTGATTTAGTGGAGTTAGACATGTTAGATTTTGATGTGATTTTGGGTATGGATTGGTTACATTCATGTTGTGCCTCTATTGATTGTAGTACTTGGGTAGTTAAGTTTCAATTTTAAAATGAGCCTACTTTAGAGTGGAAGGGGGAAGATTCTATCCCTAGAGGTCAATTTGTCTCTTACCTCAAATTTAGGAAAATGATCTCCAAAGGGTGTATTTACCATCTTGTTAGGGTTATGGATGTTGAATCCGAAACCCCTTCTCTAGAGTCAGCTCCGGTAGTGAATGAGTTCCGGAAAGTTTTTCCCGATTATTTTCCCAATATTCCTTCCGAGCAGGAAATAGACTTTTACATTGATCTTTTACCGGATACGCAACCTATCTCCATTACTCCTTATAGAATGACTCCGGCGTAGTTAAAAGAGTTAATGAAGCAACTAAAGGATTTGCTAGACAATGGTTTTATTCAACCGAGTATCTCTCCATGGGGTGCTCTAGTGTTGTTGCTAAGAAAGAAAGATTGGTCTCTTAGAATATGCATTGATTATTGTCAATTGAACAAAGTGACCATTAAGAATAAATATCCCCTTCCGAGAAATGATGACTTGTTTGATCAACTCCAAGGGGCTAGCTATTTCTCCAAATAGATCTTCGTTCGGGTTACCATCAACTAAGGGTGAGAGGGGTTGACATTCCCAAGACGACATTTAGGACCCGGTATTGTCAATATGAATTTTTGGTTATGCCATTTGGATTGACAAATTCCCCGGCGGCATCTATGGACCTAATGAATAGGGTGTTTAGACACTACATTGATATGTTTGTGATTGTGTTTATTGATGATATTTTGATCTATTCATGGAGTGAAAATAAACAAATGGACCATTTGAAGATTGTATTGCAAGTCCTTAAATACCACCAATTACATGCGAAGTTTAGTAAATGTGAGTTTTGGCTAAGGTCTGTAGCCTTCCTTGGTCATATTGTGTCGAGCAAGGGTATTGAGGTAGATCCTAAGAAGATGGATATGGTCAAGAGTTGGCCTAGACTTCTAACTCCAATGAATATTAGAAGTTTTTTTGGTTTAGCCGGTTGCTACATGAGGTTTGTTGAGGGGTTTTCCTCCATTGCTTCTCCGTTGACGGCTTTCACTCAAAAGAAAGCTAAGTTTGAGTGGTCGGAGGCTTGTGAGAAGAGTTTCCAATATTTGAAAGACATACTTACTTCCGCTCCAGTGTTGACCTTACTGGAGGGTACCGATACTTTTGTTGTGTATTGTGACGCCTCTAGAGTGGGGTTGGGATGTGTGCTTATGCAACATGGTAAAGTGATTGTCTATGCTTCAAGAAAACTTAAGGTCCATGAAAAGAATTATCCAACCCATGATCTCGAATTAGCGGTGGTAGTATTTTCCTTGAAAATATAGAGGCATTATCTATATAGGGTGCATGTTGATGTGTTCACCGATCACAAGAGTTTTTAGTATGTGTTTAGTCAAAAGGACTTGAATCTCTGATAAAGAAGGTGGTTAGAACTCTTGAAGGATTATGACATGAGTATCCTTTACCACCCCGGAAAAGCTAATATAGTAGCGGATGCCCTTAGTCGATTGGCCATGGGTAGTGTGGCTCATGTAGATGATGAAAAGAAAGAATTGGTTCGTGATGTGAATTGGTTGGCCCGACAATGTGTTCAACTAGTGGATTCCACCAAGGGTGGTATCATGGTCCAAAATAGTTTTGAATCATCCTTTGTGATGGACGTGAAGTCTAAGCAAGACCTGATCCTATATTAGTTGAGTTGAAAGAGTCGGTACTCAAAAAGTCCATTGAGGCTTTCTCCCAAGGGGGAGATGGGGTGCTTAGGTACCAAAGTCGGTTATGTGTTGCAGATGTTGATGGCTTGAGAGAGCAAATTCTAGAAGAAGCTCATGGTTCGCGGTATTCTAATCATTTGTTAGCCACCAAGATGTAACGTGATCTACGGGAAGTCTATTAGTTGAATGGAATGAAGAATGATATAGCGGGTTTTGTAGCCAAGTGTCTGAATTGTAAACAAGTTAATGCCAAGCACCTAAGTCCTGGACGCTTGTCCCAAGGTATAGTTATTCCCACTTGGAAGTGGGAGGATGTGAACATGGACTTTATAGTTGGTTTGCCTCGTACCCGAAGGCAACATGATTCTATTTGGGTCATTATAGATCGATTGATAAAATTATCCCACTTTAATCCTGTGAAGGTTTCATTTTCGGTGGAAGATTATGCTAAATTGTACATCAAGGAGATAGTGAAGTTGCATGGGTTTTTTTTATCTATTATTTCGGATCGGGGTACTCAATTTACTTCATACTTTTGGAAGACATTCCAAAAAGGGCTTGGTACTAAGGTTGAGCTTAGCACGACTTTTCATCCCCAAACCGATGGGCAAGCGGAATGTACCATCAAAACCTTAGAGGATATGTTGAGGGAATGTGTTATAGACTTCAAAAGTAATTCGGATGACCATCTACCATTAATAGAATTTTCCTACAACAATAGTTACCACTCAAGTATTGCCATGACTCCTTTTGAAGCCTTGTATGGTAGGAGATCTATGTCTCCGGATAGTTGGTTTTAATTAGATGAAATTGCTCTAATTGGTCCAGAACTAGTTTATGAGACCATTGAAAGAGTCCGACTCATCAAAGAGAGGTTAGGGACGGCCCAAAGTCAACAAAAGTCTTATGCCGATGTTACAAGAATCCCCTAGAATTTGATGTTAACGATTGGGTCTATTTGAAAATCTCACCTATGAAGGGTGTGATGAGTATTGGCAGGAAAGGGAAAATTAGTCACCGATATGTAGGCCCATATCAAATGTTGCAACGTGTTGGGAAAGTTGCGTATGAGTTTGACTTGCCAAATGAGTTGGTTCTGGTTCACCCAGTATTTCATGTTTCCATTCTTAAGAAGTGCATTAGAGATCCTGTATCCATTATCCCCTTAGAAAGGTTGGGAGTTGATGAGAGTCTATCAGATGAACAAATTTCGGTAGATATCTTAGACCGGCAAGTCAAATGGTTGAGAAATAAGGAAATAGCATCTGTAAAGGTTTTATGGAGGAATCATTTAGTTGAGGCCGATATGATGTCCCGCTATCCTCATCTTTTTCCTTCTACTCCTATCTATGATTGAGGTAAGTAGTTACTCTTGAGTTTGGTGTTTTGGGAGTCCTGTGTGCTAGGTGTTCTTCATGATTTCCTTATGATATGCATGTTTAGTATAAAATGAATTTTCATGATTTATATGTTTCTCATGTTGTTATGCATTTTAGTATGATGATTGCATATTTGACTTCATGAGATGATTTGATGAACATGCTTTGATATGCTTTTGATGAAATGGCATATTGGCTCCATAATGTTGTGTTGAGCTTGCTTTTAGTTGGAGAAGGTAGTGGGTTTTGGCTGTAGCATTGATTATATCATGAGATGGAGTTGATGTTTCCTCCTTTGAATGATGCATTATTTGATGTTCCATGCATGATGGGCTGCTAGTCTTGAGTAATTAATTCCATCGGGTATCTAGATCGTCATTCTAGGATGAATGTTCCCAAGGGGGAGATAATGTAACACTGCGAAAACTAATAGGCTAAACTAGAGCTAAACATAAGGGTTAAAAATCGTAAAATGACTCCCCGTATATTAGTAGACCTTCTAGGGTTGTAATGAGGGCTTCAAGGGTCAAGTCCAAAGGGCAAGTGCCAAGGCAAAGGGGCCAAGCCAAAGCCAAAGGCCAAGGCTGACCCAGCCTTGGCCAACACTGACCCAACTTCACGGCCATCACCACGGCCCATGGTCTTGACCACGACTCATGGGAGGCTTGGTGGAGTTGCCTTGGCCATTGAGGAGTAGCAACCATTTGGCCTAGCTACTGCCTCAAGGTTCACGAGTAGGACCACGGCCAGTGGTCTTGACCACGGTTAGTGGAGCACCTCGTGAAGATGCCTTGGGCTTCTGAGCTTAAGGCACAAGGTGCCTAGCCACTACCTCAAGACCACGAGAGGGACCACGGCTCGTGGTTATCTCCACGGATCGTGGATCCTATCGTGGAGTTCCCTTAGGAGTGTAGGCAAAAAGGCATGGAAGCGTAGCTACATCCTCAAGTTAACGAGTGTGACCACAACTCGTGATCATGACCATGGCTCGTGGGGACCCTCGTGGCACCTAGGCAGGGTCATGTAAATGAGGGTTAAATCGGTCTTTTCCTTTTAAGTCCAATTAAAGTGAGGTCGTGTTGGGTAAGTTTGGGGTCACTATATAAGTTGTTTTTAAGTCAAAAACACCCCAAACTAAGTCATTTTTCACAAACACCCAAATCAAATCAAAAGTTCATCTTCCTCACAATATTTCTCTCTGTAAAACTTAAAGAAGAAGAAGAATAGAATTTGAGCTAGGGTTTGAAGAAATAAAGGCTTCTTCTTCAAATTCTTTGAAGATTCATTATCAAGGTATGGTAGCTTTTCATCTATGGTTAGGTTTCACCCATATAGTCCCTTCAAAACTAGATTTCAAAGCTTACAATTTCCCCAAAAAAGTTAGGGTTTCACTACAAGTCTTGGGTTCCTTTCAAAAACGTTTTTAATGGTTGATTTGTGATAGATTATGATTGAATGGATGATTTATTGTGGATTTATGATGAAATCCTCCCAACAACCCAAGAATTCCCCATATTACTAAATTGTGATCTCAAGATGTGGTTTGATTGGTTATAGAAACATGTGAATAGATTATGTCTATATTGATTGAGTTAATTAAATAACAATATAATCCATATTAATGTAAATTCTAGATGTTTGGGTTGAATGTGATTCATGGTCCTTGAAGGGAAAATTATCAGAATTGTACATGTTTATGAGAATTGTGCATGAGCTTATGATTCACTTAGTGAGTGAAGTTCCTATGACTGTGGTGTAATTGTGGTATTGTTGAAAGATCATTCTCCCTATACCCTTACACATGACTATGCATGAAATGTCTATGACTCGATAATCTTGTTGTGTTGATTGAAAGGATATTCTCATGATCACACTATGAACTTGATGTGAAAGGTTTACTCACACATTAATGATTCTAAGGTTGAAAGGCTATTCTCACCTATTGAATCTATGAGCTGTCATGATACCATGTTGGTTTGAGTGCTAGGGCATTCTTTCATAAGCATCAACCTAAGTAAAGACTTAGACATGAACTTAATGAGAATTATGCTTAACATCGAGTGGATATTAATATGAGATGAAAGCTTTTACGTCACTTAGTCTGGCTTTCCAAATTGGTTCCTTTTACGCTAGATAGTGCAGGTTCCCAAAATTGTTTTCTCATTAGATGGAAACCTTTTACCTCAGCAAGTCCGAATTTCTAGAAGCAAACTCTCTATCCCGTAACTATGTGCCCACATAGGTCTTTAGCTAGTGGATCCACCTAAGTTATCAAACATGAGTTCTACCTTAGGCAAGTAGGACACCTGTTTACGGTGTGGGGTAGTACACCAGATTCCATGTATCTCATATGGTCAATGTCGGTTAAGGCTATTTCCTTACTGGACAAAAATATGAATTATGACAAGAACATGAACATGAACTATACTTATGACTTCTCAAGGAACTCTACTTAGTGTGAGTGGGGGTATGAGACTTCATTAATGCATTGCACAAGTAGGCTTTGAAAGGGGATATGGTGTGGTTTTCTTATGCTTTGAAGGTATATGAATTTATGCATGTTTAATATGGATTGTTACTATGAGTGGCTATCCGTGTTACAAGTTAATGAATATTTCGTTGTCTATGACTATTGGATATGGATGAGGTCAAAGTATTATATGCATCATTATGGTGGCGTAAAAGTGGTACTTAGTATTAGATAGGATTATGGGATCTTATCTATGCATTGCACAAGTATATCTTAGGATTGCTTATGAAATAGTTTGACATATGTATTTACATGAATGTGCACGATGACTCTTAAATTTGATAAAGTGCATGGTTTCAAATAGAATGTCCCTTATTGCATGTTTTCAAGGATTTTATGCATGTCTATCAGACTTAGTGCAATTTTGTATTAACCCATATTTTGTACATTTTTTAGAAAGTGTAGGGCCCGGTCATTGAGGTGTGTTTCGCCTATAGTTCAAAGCTTGGATGGACTCTCTCCACGCTTTTGGTGAGTCCTTATGGTTCGAGGACAAGAGTTGTTCATTTCTAGTTTCTTTCTTACATTCTCTTTTGAGACTATGTTGTAAAGGGTTGTGACCCTTATTGATACTCCGATTGTATAAGATGGTTATTGAGACGATGTCTAGACTTCCATTTGATTTTATGAAAGACTTCATTTGTAAAAAGTTTTAAAATCCATATCATTTCTATTTATCTTATTTCATGATATGTTAAGGGCTTGTATGAGACCCCTTTGGGGTTTATTATGCCTTGTTATATCTAGGGGTACCCTTGGGTCGTGACAATCTCATATTTTGGATGTTTATTATTGTGATTTTTGGTATTTAATTTGAATGTTGGTTGTTGATTGTAATTAAATTGCCTTCTTATTTTTGTATTTGTGAATATATGGTTGTTCTCTGATGTTTGCGTAAACAAGACACAACTTCCGATGCAAGTGTCTACGATCGTACAATAGTTTAGTAACCCAACCAAGGGTTGGGATCGTTCCAAAGAGAGTGGTTTTGAGAATTAATAGAAAAATAAAAGTTAGTTCTAACTAGTCGTAGCTATTGACATTAACGATTAAAATAATTGTAAATTAAAGTGGGACACAAGAGTGTCAATTAACAATAGGGGGGTTTTGTCAGTAGTAAGTAAAAATAGCAAAATAAACAAGGATTTCTAAGTAATGAGAGGGGATCCTTGGGATGTGACGGGAATGCGGGTTAAGATAGATTATTGGGTACATGCTTTCGATAGAAGATTAATAGAATAATTGTGACTAGGCTTGACTTTAAGGGGGGAAAGTTCTCTCTTGAGCAACTTACCGCGTTCCAAATATGTTCCTCTCAAACACCCACTTGCCTCATGAAGACCAGCCTACGTCTTAACCCACTCACTCTCTCGAGCTGAGTGTGTGAACATGGGACTAGGGTTCACTCTCTCGAGTTAAACCTCATTTCGACCCACTCACACTGGCTATCAATCTAGTGGTCTTAATTTTACGACCTCTCTCTCTCGAAAGCCGAAAACAAATAAATAAACTTGTATTTACAACTACAAATTCATTAAATTCATCCACAACCACTAAACGAGATCACATTTAAACTATGAATAGACTATCAACAGGCAAGACCCAACAATTATCTTAACCCATATTCTCTAACTCACACCCCAAGAATTGGGGTTTTTAGCTACACATGTATAAGAGATAGAAATTTATACCAAGTTGAGCTCACATTCAACTGGGTAAGAAGATTTAAGTCTTGATACAGGCCAAATTGAAGAATCCAAGAGACCCAAATCCAAATCTTAAAGATGAAACCCTTTGGATCTTCAAGTCTTTAAAACCCTCTCAAACTAAGAGCAAAAATATCAAAAAGAACTACTCTATATGAAAATTATAATAATTGTTAGACACTTAAAACTACAACTCTAACAAGTATTTATAGTTTTCATAGATTTGTGCTGCAGCGGATCATTCGGCATCGTTAGTCAAAATCGCCGATCAACTCGGCCATTTGCCTTTTGGTGTAGTTAATCACCGTCTTACACCATCCTTCAGCATCGTCGTACTCTGGTTCATTGGGCGACATGGTACTGCTTTGCGAAACTTCTCGGTGATGCGCCGACTGCTCCATTTTTCCACCGACTTGATCCTTTCCTTCAGGTTTGTGCCCTTATCTTTTCACCACACCCCTAACTTAGGCTTTGGGCCTAAGTTGGCTATTCAACTAACCACAATTCAAGAGGATTATAGGTAATGGATTTAGAAAGGTCTAGTTTTCAACAAGTTTCTTCCAAAGAAGGGTAAGGCTCAAAGGGTGTTCAAAAGAGAATCAAACGCTCACAAGGTAGGTCACAAAAGAGGTATATGTCAAATTGGTTCACACTCTTCGATGTTGCCTAAGATCATATCAAGAGAAAGTCTTACCTAGTCAACCGGACCAACAGGGAAAATTCTAGGTGTTGTCATGCATGGTTCCAGGTAAGCTTATCACTGAAGGGATCGACACTTAAGTCAAACAAGACTCCACACATTTTCTAGTGTGCAACGGTCATCACAAGAGAATCGATTTGATAAATGGCTAATTACAATGAGATACAAAGAGTTCACATATTGTCTATGCAACTTCATTTGGCCTCATCGTAGCCGCACATTCCTGTTCGTTCGATTGAGAGCACTATTCAAGTCATCGGTTTTGATCGAAATTGAGACTCAAATTTTGCAAAGGAACAACCATGTTAAACACACGAGAGGTGGCAACAATTTTCGAACGGGTCGAAATCATTTTGCAATTTAAAAATGAAAGGAGCCACAAGCTCAAACATTCACAAAAAAGCAGTATTAATACAACAATAGCTCACAACCCAAATACTCAAACAAAACACGATTTATGAGTAGCATATAAAGGTGTGGGCCTCACCCCACCACAAACAAAAACATTTGTCCTCAAATGCAAATAACAAACATCTGAAAATACTAATAGAGAAAAATAAAGAGGGAGGCAAGAGGGGTCCTGTCTAAGCAGTCGCTCCATCTGCCTAGGCATCAGTGCCCAATGTGTCACTCTGAATCTGGGCATCGGTGTACGAAGTTGCCTCAGGGAGAACAACGGCAACTGACTTACTAAGGCTGTCGGAATCATGAGCCGCTAGAAATGAGTGGATTACTGTGAAGAATCCATGTCTCCATGAGGGATTATTGGGGTCTTGGTGATTTGTTTTCTTGCTTGCACTTGGTTTCTTTCCCTCATTATCTATTTTGGGAGGATCTATCGCCTTTGTATTTTTCCTGAAATTTTTTCCTCTTGTTTGTCGGGGTGGCATATCTCTTCCAGCTACTTTCGGTCTAGCCATTTTTCCAAAGCTTTGAGAAAGTATTCAGACAAAAGAAAGGTTGTTTGATTACAAAATCACTTCGCTAAACCAGTTGGCAAAGCGTGCAACTACTTCGGTGGTTCGCCGACTGCAGTGCATAGAGAATACAAGGGTGCAGACAAAGGGTGAACAAGAAGTCTTTCGGCGATCGAAAGCTTCTCGCCGAAAGTTACAGAATTAAACATTACATATAACATTAAAACAATGGTGAATAGGGATGTTAGGCGAACCGCCGAGCAGTTTGTCGTGCTCGACCTAACTCACCAATTGGCTTAACGTGCCTAGTTTCAACCCATCTTCATGAATCCAACCTTGCAACCCTCGAAAACAAAATTAAGGCATGCACACCTCAAATTAGGCTTAGACCTAGTGACAATCATGCACAACCTACTATTTTCATCCAATTTAAAGTGCAACCTTCAGTAATTAACTATTTAACTTAGTACGGGCAAAAATTTGCGAACCTAATAGACAAACAAATATTCTAATCCTACCAGAGAGGCCCAACACACATCATCAAAGTAATGCATTTCATTTGAGTACAACTTTCGAGGAAAGGAATGCGGAGTTTGAAGTACCAACCTTTTATACTGATCAAATGGATATTGAGATGCTAGGAAACAATGTAATCCAACTCATAGCATAATTCGACACTGAAAATACTCTAGATATGCAAAAATATAGGAGCTAGTGTGCGGGTGTGAGTTTGGGAAGACAAAAAGTGAGGGATAGTGAATGAATTTGAAACATTTAATCCTTTGGTTTGCAAAACCATCCAGTTTTCTCCCATTCAGCGACAGTAGTCCCGATCACCGATCTATTCGGCATAATGCCAAGTAGTCATTTTCCGCGCCGATGTTTACAGACCCTCCATGTTGTGTGGGAGTCCAAACGGCGGTCTCTGTTGAGATCGCCGACACGGTCAGCGGTTTGCTAGTAATTTCCTGTGCTCGCTGAGTTTTACAGACTCCAATGTAAGATGGTCTTAAGTATAACAACGGTCCAGTTCGGTGTTGCCGAACCGTTCGGCGATTCATTGATTGGACCTGTTGCTCGCCTAACTGCACTTTTTGTTCACTCTCCACATTTCCATCTGCACAATCAACACACTATTATTTTATCAAAGCAAAAGAAAGCAATAAATGGTTGTGGGTTGCCTCCTAAACAGCTCCTTAGTTAATGTCGTGGCATGACACAAGTCAACAACTTCAAACCTCACTCTTGGGGTTAGCCATAGTATCACTAGGCAAACTGCCTTGTTGTCTCAGATTTAGGTGACATAAGATATAACCCAACTGGGTCTCCAACTGCTTGATTGAAACAAAATGGGACGTGACAGTTTGGCTAAGGGTAGAAACATCTTCTTTCATGCCTTTCAACATTTTGTCTGACCCTTAAACTTTGTTGAGGATACGCGAGAGCATATCCTCAAACCTACCACCTTCTGAATCCTTGAGCTTTTGTGCTCATGGGGATGCACATATCTATCCTTCTTCCCATCATTCCATTTTAGTTTTCAGTCCCTCCATTCACGATCTCTATCCTTCCAGCCTTCTTCTGTAGCCCAACCTTGGTTACCACCCTTCCTTGGGCAGTTTGAACGATAGCCCCCGCCTTGAATTGCTAGAAATTTTACCTCCTCGTTATATAGGGCTTCAAATTTTATCTCTTCAAGATTTGCACACCCGATCCCCATAGCGTTGACACTGTGGGCACCAACCCCCATGACATTTTTGGGTAGAATGTCAAGCTGTGTCATGATTTTGGCCATGTTTTGGTCTCCCTCATTGTCTTTTTCAATATGCTCTTTAAATAGCTTGAATGTGAGAGGGGATACTTGGTCCTCGCGAGTGTACCACGCTCTATTGATGGTTGTCATGCCATCTAAATGTTAGGCTGCTACTGCATATGGCTGCTGCATTAAGCCTCCAGGCGAGAGTTGGTTAACGACACCTTTGTTTACCGAATCTAAACTCCAGTAAAAGTATTGAAGTAGCACGTTATTCGGCAAACCTAGGGTTGGGCATTGCAGCACCAACTTTTTGAACCTTAGCCAAGTTTCATGCAGAGGCTCTCCTTCTAGACGTTTAAAGCTCTGGATGTTATCCCGCAGTGACATCATCTTTGAGGGAGGGCAAAATCGCACTTGAAATGCAGTTACCGACTCCTCCCAAGAAGTGATGGATTCACGTGGTAGCTCGGCTAGCCACTTGCACGCCTCTTCCATCAACGAGAAAGGGAATAGCCACAACTGGACCGACTCCTGGGAGATGTTTTTGAACGAGAATGGTCCGCACACATATAGAAAGTATGAAGATGCTCGTGAGGATCCTCATGAGCCAGTCCGCTGAAAAGTCCCTTTAGTTGCAAGAGTTGCAACATGGTGCTCGTTATGTAGAACAATGTGTTTCCCTCGGCTGGGGGTAAACGGATGGCTCCAACACCTCCCATGAGATGGGGGCCATTGATGTTTGGCACTTGGACATCGTTAAGATTTTCGATGTCATCTTGGTGGCCTACCTGGCTACCGTTTCTACCATTAATACTCATACTTTCTAAAATATTCACACAACAAACAAAACAAACTAAAAATTAGGTAAGTAGACTACAACTAAGAAGAACAAAAAATCTACTAATCTAAGAATTCTCAAGTAACACCACTCCCCGGTAGCGGCACTATTTTGATGTTTGTGTAATCAAGACACAACTTCTGATGCAGGTGTACTATCGTACAATAGTTTAGTAACCCAACCAAGGGTTGGGATCGTTCCCAAGAGAGTGGTTTTGAGAAGTAATAGAAAAATAAAAATTTGTTCTAACTAGTCGTAGCTAAAAACATTAACGATTAAAAACATTGTAAATTAAAGGGGGACAGAAGGTGTAAATTAACAATGGGGGGTTTTGTCACTAGTAAGTAAAAACAACAAAATAAACAAGGATTTCTAAGTAATGAGAGGGGATCCTTGGGATGTGACGGGAATACGGGTTAAGCTAGATTATTGGTTACATGCTTTCGATAGAATATTCATAGAATATATGTGACTAGGCTAGACTTTAAGGGGGCTAAGCTCTCTCTCGAGCAACTAACCCCATTTCAAATGTGTTCCTCTCGGATACCCACTTGCCATATGAAGACCAGCCTACACCTTAAACCACTGACTCTCTCGAGCTGAGTGCTTGGACATGGGATTAGGGTTCACTCTCTTGAGCGGAACCTCATGTCGACCCACTCAACTGGCCATCCATCTAGTGGTCTTACTTTTACGACCTCTCTCTCGAGCAAGCCGAAAACACATAAATAAACTTGTATTTGCAACTACAAATACATTAAATTTATCCACAACCACTAAACGAAATCACATTTAAACTACGAATAGACTATGAGCAAGCAAGACCCAACAATTATCTTAACCCATATTCGCTAAATCACACCCCAAGAATTGTGGTTTTTAGCCACACATGTATAAGAGATAGAAATTTATACCAAATTGAGCTCGCATTCAAACTAGGTGTGAAGATTTAAGTCTTCATAAAAGCTAAATTTGGAGAATCCAAGAGACCCAAATCCAAATCTCGAAGATGAAACCCTTTGGATCTTCAAGTCTTCAAAACCCTCTCAATCTTAAAGCAAAAATATCAAAAAGTAGTATTCTATATGAAAATTATAATAATTGTTCGACACTTAAAACTACAACTCTAACTAGTATTTATAGTTTTCATAGATTTGTGCTGTAGTGGATCATTCGGTGTCGTTAGTTGGAATCACAAATCAACCTGGCGATTCGCCTTTTGGGGTAATTCATCGCCGTCTTGCACCATCCTTCACCATCGTCGTGCTCTGGGTATAGGACCTTTCGGTGACTCTCCAAGTGGACTCGGCGATCCTGAAGCCTTCATTCCTTCGTTCTTTTCAGCCATTTTATTCCTTTTGGTGACATATTGTCAATGCTTTCCTTCAAACTTCAAATACCTGAAACTTATGGGTTTTCATCAGATATTGAGATAAAATAATCATTTGAGAACACAATTTCTATTAAAATATAGCCCTAAATAAGTCCAATTGGTGGACTCATCATTCTCTCACATATTTATGTATCGATTGCGATCAATATCGAGTACATGAATAGTGCTCTTCATCGAACGATATGTTTGTTCAGGTCTAATGATGCAAGTCTGCGTTGCATAAGTAATGTGTGAACTCTTAGCATCTCATTGTGACTAGTTGATTGTTGAAATGAGTCTTGCGATGATTGATAATTGTGTTGAATGTCTTTTCTGGTGAGAATTCATTGAAATATTTTTATGGTGATAACTATAACTTGCCCCGTTTGTCTAGTTAACTAATGTGGTCGAATGATGGAAATGATCTTAGGCACCAATTTTGTAAAAGTAAAACAAATTGCTATTATACCTCTTTGTGACCACCTTGTGAGAGTGTGAATCTAGTTTGGAACCATTTGCGCCTAACCTTTTCTTTGGATGAAACATTAAAACACTTGGCCTCATTCTTTCCCACTTAAAACCTTCATCAAGCATAGGTTTGCTTGAATAGCCAACATTGGCCAAAAGCTTAAGTTGGGGGTGTGGTGAAAATTGATGAAAGAAAATTCACCCTTGAAGGATTTTGTTAAAAATGATGGAACCCCCTCCAAGTAAAAAAAGAAGAAGAGAAAAGCAAAAGAAGAAAAATATTTTTTAAAATTGTTGCAATGCATTTTGTGCATGAATAAAAGGAAAGCGGTGTCCAATGAGCGTTATCAAGATTGTTTGTTCTTGAAAGTACTTGTGGATTGCGAAAATGAAAAGAATAAAATAAAAGTAGAAGAAGTG
Organism: Solanum acaule; assembly: GCA_036250505.1. Classification (NCBI taxonomy): domain Eukaryota; kingdom Viridiplantae; phylum Streptophyta; class Magnoliopsida; order Solanales; family Solanaceae; genus Solanum; species Solanum acaule. Next base: position 18,480 of record JAJOOR010017268.1, read on the forward strand.
AATTGCAAGCCATGCTTTATAAAGGTGGAAGTTGTTAAGTTAAAATGATTATACCTTTAGCCTCAACCACGTTACAAGCCTTGAAAGACCTTAGTGATCTTAATTGAGCTGATTGTCATGTTAATTGAAAAATACGGGCAAACCTACGGGGAGAATCATGCATGTGTTTATCTTTAAGAGTGTGAAAGTTTATTTTGATTTCTTAATTCTTAAATTTTGATGAGTTTTGTGTGGGGATGGAATCATTCTTGGAATTAATTTTGTTGAGGTTTAATTTGCATTTCAAGGAAGCATTGTGAGCTTGACTTCCATTTAATGATGACTAGTCACAGTTTGAATCTTGTAGTGCACAATTTAACATTGCTTGGGTAGATTAAATCTCATATGCAATCATGTTTAGTCTCAAGTAGCACTATTTGTAGACATCCCTTTTGATCTTATTGATCTTATGTTTTACTTGAGGATAAACAAAAGTTTAAGTTGGGGGTATTGATGAGTCGAGGACTTTGACTCATTTAGTGCTTAATATTTAAGGAATTAGTGTCCTCAAAGCCTATTTTATGCTCATAACTGATGTCAAAATATTAATTTGCTGTAATGAAGGTAAAAGAGCAAGGCAAGGACACTACAAGGCAAATATGAGCGAAAAAGCTAAAAAAGTTGAAGGAAAGCAAGGTTGGTACTCGCCAAAGCCACTCGGCAACTCGCCGAGTGGACCTTCAGCTCGCCTAAAGTTCCAGCACGCCAGTCCATGGACAAGAAAAACTTTATGATAGGAGAATTATTTCGGCGAGTCGTAAAAAGTGTTTGGGGAAGCTAATGTAGCTCGCCAAAGGTTTCAGAAAGGAGATGGTGCAAGGTTAAATTAAGAAGGCGAGAAGAGGAGCATTTGGCGCATCGTCCACTAGGTCAGCGAGCCCGACCTACTTCGCCAAAATTTATACATTAACTGGTGAAAATCAAGCCAATAAAGAGATTAAAGGGGCACTCGGCGCATCGCCAACCAAGTCGGCGAAGCCCCACTTACTTCGTTGAGTGACTCCGATGCTCAAATTTGGGGAACGTATAAATGCAATTTTCAAAAAAAAAAAAGGATTTCTGAGAAATAGTCTAGTTCCCACATTGTCCAGTTCTGGGTTTTTGATCTTCCACATTCTAAAAATTGTTTTTACACTTTTTGAGTAGAGATTTAGGATTTGTTTGATTGTTAGCTGCAATTTCAGCATTTGGAGACTTGTGGATTGTTGCTCAATCTGATGGAAAACATACTTGGTTACAATTTCATGTTCTTTATTATGTTTTGCTAAAACCCTTATTTTTGGGGGTGTGATTATGTAGTTGAATTTTTCAATTAGCTTATGGGTGTTAATATTTTTTTTTGTTGATTTGAAGTGGGTTCAATTAATAGTTTGTGTTTTACTTGAGGAAATGTAGTTGCAAATACAATTCTAGTCTTGTACTCTAAGCTTGCTAGAGAAAGAGGTATTATAAATACAACTATTAGTTGATGATTGAAGTGATTGTGTTGTTGTAGATTTAGCTTGAGAAAGTGGATCAAAATGCAATCCTAAAAATCTAGCTTGAAAGATTAGATTGATTAAGGTTTTGGTTGAATAATTTGTGTTACTTGTTGAGGTTTGAAAGAACTCGCTAGATTCGTGATAGTTCAATGAGAAATGGCTATTGCACCTAAAGTATAGCCTACCCACTAAGGTTAAATGACTTTTAGTAAATAATAATCACCCATTTAGCGAAATTGGCATTCAATTTATCACATTTCCAAGAAACTCTATCTACTTGTTTACTCCCAGTTATTTGTAATTGATAATTGTTTACCCATATACCCCCATTTGACATTAATTGTCAACCCCTTGTAATTTAGTTTCTTGTTGCAAAAATGTTTACATCTACAAGTGATTAAAACACCATTCTACTACGTAATCAAATTCTTTACTGTATCCCTCCCCGTGGGATTGACCACCACTCTTGGTTGGGTTTATACCTGTTAGAGACCTCCTGGACGTAAAATTTGATGAACTTTAGTTGAGCGTTATCAATACTACTAAAAAAACATGATTATGAAAGGGTTTTCTCGCAAAAAGGAATCATAAGGTTGAAAGATTTTCTCACCAAAGTTGAATCAAGCTTAAGGATCTATTCTAATTATGTCTGGCTTGGATTGGCTACTAATTTGTGCCTGTCCATTGATAAAAGAGAAGAATATGATTAATGACTATTCCATGGGATTTATTCTTATCAACAAGTGGAATAGTGGCGATTAGCCATGCCCCATAACTCTGTGCAACCATTTGTTTGTCATAGCTTGACATTAGCAGTTGATCTACTTTAGCTCAAGTTTATGATTCTTACCTTGTCAAGTAAGGACATCTCTCTTTGGTGTGGGATAGACACCGTATTCCATGTTATAGATCACATGGTATATGCCATTTAAAAGTAAACTTTCCACAATAATGAACATGTTACTTTCTAAAGTATCTCTTATGTGTTCTATAAGATGATTACCTAGCACTGTCCATGATTATGACTATGTTTTCTTACATGTTATTTAATGATTTAGCATGGGCATTGCATGTCATATAAAGTCTTTTTAGAACGTTTTCATAAAACTTTTGCATTACCATCATACAGTGTACATTCCTTGTACTAACGCATACTTGTTCTTACACTGTTTCACTAATATAGGTCCGATGCTCCTTTCTCCCATACTCGTTGCTAGTGATCCCTGAGATATATTGAAGATTCGTGAGTCCTTATTTTTTGATTAACGAGATTCCCAATCCCTTCTTTGATTTAATAGATGGCATTGAGACTTATCTTTACACTTTTGCTTTTGGTCAAACTCTTTTTTATGAAATGCTTGTTTCAAATTCATTACTTCCACTATCTTGTAGGCTAATGTATGATAAGTGGCTTGTGTAGGGCCTCTTTGGGTTCTATATGCCATGTGATGCCTAGGGTCTACTCTGGGTCATGACAAATATGGTATTTAGTGCACAAGGTTTAAAAATGTCCTAGGATGTTTCATAAGCCACGTTGAGTAGAGTCTTCTTTATAGGTGTAAAGCGCGCCACATTTATGAATGAGTGGTTATAAGATGCTTCGGAAATTTCACTTCTTTCATCAGTCTAAAGTCATGTGATAGAGTTTAACTCTATATGTCTCTCTCTCATAATCCTTATCCAATGTTTTTCAGGATATGTCCACTCGAAGGGAATATTCTAGAAGGAATGTGAATGAGCATGTGGAACAAGAAGTCTGTCACTCTCCTCGAGAAGTTCTTAAGTTCTGGCCGGCCTTTTGGTTGAACTAAAGACTAATGCAGAGCTTAGGTTGCTTTTTAGGTATTGGCTCAATCCATGATGGATCAAGCCTATAGGGAGGTTATGGTCCATGTGAACTAAAATGTGGGTAGGTCAGCGACTTGAGTGAGAGACCTCACTAGAATGAACCCTCTAGATTTTTATGGTCCCAAGGTTGAGAAAGATCCTCGAGATTTCATTAATGAGGTGACTAGGGTGTTGATTAACAAGGGAGTGATGTCGGTGGAAAAGGTGGAAATGACCGCTTATCAACTTGAAGGTGTTTCTCAAGTATAGTTCAATAAATGGAATGAAAAGAGGGAAATTGATGCGGGTCCTCTTGATTGGGAGAAGTTTAAGGTTGCTTCCTTGATAGGTTCTTTCCCTTTGAGATGAGGGAGGCAAAGGTACTTGAATTCATCAACCTTCGTCAAGGAAACATAAGTGTGAAGTAGTATTCCTTGAAGTTCATGCAATTGTCTGAATATACTCCTACTATGGTTGTCAATCCTAGGGCAAAGATAAGTAAGTTTGTTTCGGGGGTGTCCAAGATGGTGGTGAAAGAATGGTGTACCTCTATGCTTATCCAAGATATGGACATTTCTCTCTTATTGGTTCATGCCCAACAAATTAAGTAGGAGAAACTTAAGGAAAAGTCTTGGAATTCAAAGAAGGCAATGACCGATGATAGTGAGTTTTCACACTGAATGTCTGATGGACTTGGTCGTACTATGTTTTTGACAAAGGTTTTACCATCAATGTTTCTCCTATGATAGGGCTCTTAAATTAAACAAAGATAGGGTGTTTAACCTTAAGCCTCAAGGAGATAATGGTTGGGGATATTCGTTGTCTACTTGTGCTAGGTGTGGAAGAAAGCAAAAGGCCAAATTCCTAGTTGGTTCCAATGCATGCTAAAAATGAAGAAGATAATCATCAACATGCTCAACATACCCTTCGTAAGGTATTAGTGGGATTCAAAATCAAAAAATATATTTTATGCACTTAAAACTCGTCATGATCAAGAGTGTTCTCCCGACGTGTACACCAGTATGTTTGAAGCCTTTCATCATGATATTTATGATTTGCATCCCTAGTTCTACCTTGTCCTTTTGACACCATATGTGGCTATGAGGTTTGATGTTCTTCGAAATGTTTTGATTGACTCTTTTTCCATGTCTACTCTTATTGGTGAATCTATTGTGCCTAAGAGAGTCTATAAAAGTTGTCCCATCTCCTTATCCCATACAGTCACACATGTTGATCTTTTAGAGGTTGATATGTTAGATTTTTATGTTATTCTTGTTATTGATTGGTTGCATTCATGTTATGATTCTATTGATTGTAGAGCCTGTGTAGTCAACTTTCAGTTTCCAAATGAACCCATCCTAGAGTGGAAAGGGAGAAACTCTATGCCTAAGGGTCAGTTTCTTTCTCGTCTTAAAGCAAGAAAAATTATTTCTAAGGGTTGTATATATCATTTTTGTTCGATCGGGTTAGGGATACGGATATTTAAACCCCTACTCTTGAGTAAGTCTCCATCGTTAATGACTTTCTAGGAGTGTTTCTCGATGAATTACCTAGTGTTCCTCCTGAATGGGAAACAAACTTCGGTATTGACCTTCTCCCAAATACACAACATATCTCTATCTCTACCTATCGTATGGCTCCGGTACAACCTGTTGAATTAAAACTGCAATTGAAGGATTTGTGGGATAAGGGTTACCTAAAATTTAGTCTATATACCCTTTTGATAATCCTCTATCCTTATGGAAGTCATGATATAGCAGTTGCCCCATATGCACTCTACAGATAGCTGTGAAGGTAATCAGTACCTTCTAATAGCCCTAATGAAATCATGTAGCCCTCTTAAGCATCAATATACCCATGTAGGCATCACATAACCCCTTAGGAATAAATACATCCTAGTAGGAGTTATTGATGAGTGGTAGATTCGCACTCATTTGAGGTCGACTTATCTCAATAATTAGTGTCCTTAATGCCTAATTTTGTAATATTCTGATGATATCTTGTGAGTTGCAGCTATGAAGGCTAATGGACAAGGAAAGTATGTTTGAAAGAATGGCCAAATATGTAAAATGAAGTGCAAACTATACAACGATGATCACCAAACAAGAAAGGAGAATCACATAGTCATCATTACCTCACCTAAATGGACAGTGTATAGCATTTGTGTCTATGAAGATAATTCAGCAAAAACTATATGAAAAGAGGAGTGGCCGAATGAGAATGACAACCTTGCTGATCATCACCGAAATCAACAGTGCAAAGAGTAAAATTAAAAGGCTCAAAAAGGCGAAAAAGGTGGTATTTTGGGGTTACGCCAAGCGTGAGAGGTAGTCTCAACCGTGCTCGCTGACTAAGGTTCAAAGACCTGAAGACTAGGGCAAAGAAAGGCAAGTTGAAACTCTGTTGGGAATTCGTCGAACGAGTTAGCGAGCCTGACTAATTTCGCTGAGTGAGACACTCATTGAGTATATGGGAATATTTTTCGGAAACTCCAAATAGCCTAAAGGAGAGGTAAAGGGCAGTGAGAATTTTAATAGTTCTAAATATGTTTTTAGTTTTCAGAGGAAAACTTTTTTTTTGAAGAACACTTTCTACCTTTATGAATTTTTGAACTTTTTTTTCTTCTTCTGAATTTGACCAATTGAAGTTGAATCCAAAGTGGTTTTGCTTGTAATTGCTTAATTTAATGCTACCCATGGGTGCTTTCATGGAATATAACATTTTCTTTGATTTTTGTGTTGGGTGGTGTTGACACCCAATTTTGGCCTAACATTTTCAAAATTCGTAACTTTTATGTTTTATTTAATCAATAGTTCAAAGTACATTTTTTTATAATTTTGAATAAGTTTATCATATGTATCCTTATTTGGCAGAATTTCAGGATTTTTTATTAGTTAATTTTAATTGCATTGTTTTTTGTCACAGTCGGCTGACTACGTTCAAATATTTGTTCATTTTGATTAAATCATTATTTATGTTAAATTGCATTTTTTACAGGTCATTGGTTACATTCATTGAATTTTTTAATATTAATTTTATTCATTAAATTTATGAGTATTCAATTTATTTGATACTTTTATTAATATCCATTTTGATGTTTTTAGCATAGTCTAGAAATAAAGTTAAATACAGAGAATAATTAATAGATTTTTTATCTAACCAACAATTTTGGGTCATTATCTCAAGCCCCAATGTGACGCCATTGTATAATTATTTCCTATTTAAGTTTTGATTATTTCAAAAAATAAAGGAGGTGGTGGATGGATTTTAGAATTGGGGTCCATTTTTCATATATTTTTAAATTGTTCATTATCTTTCTCCGATAAATTTTCCGACCAGTCACCACCCAACCCCACTGGTCGATGTTTCCTCTTCCTTGTTTCTCCGCTCAACCACGGCAACCAAAAAATATACTAAACCACCATTCCACCACAAAACCCCGTTAACCCAGTGGTTCTTCCACTTCTTCTCCTAACTGCCGTCGGAACACCACTAGAAACAACCTAACTGGGACAGAATTTTTGAGTAAGACCACAAAAATTCAAACGAGAACTGTTAGAAGCTTGATAGTCAACTTCAAATGATCCATCATCACTTGAAGTTCATAGTCAACTTGCAAATCTTCAGCATTCTCATTTTGAGCCAGCAACTCCTCGTACAAATCCCTAATATGACATAAGTTACATTGAACACAAAGTGTTCAAGAGCAAATGGTGACTGCTCACTTGCATCAAAGTGATCAGGCACATTGTACAGATTCTCTTGTGAATCTTTCCTTAAAGTTCCTTAATCATGTTGCTAGCTAAAGCGACATTGTGTCTACTAATTGTTCCTTTTCGAATACAGGGATGCATGAAAGCATTAAGATGATGACATTTTTAAGACACACGAGCCATCCACCTCGCTACAGTGGACAATCATCGAGTCATATACCTCGTTACATTTGCCAATCATCGAGTCATCCACCTCGTCACAGTGGACAATCATCGAGCCATCCACCTCGTTACTGTAGAAAACTATTAAGCCATCCACCTTGTTACAATTGAACAATAATCAAGCCATTTACCTCGTTTTAGTGGACAATCATTGAGTCATCAACCTTATTACAGTGGGTAATCATCGAGCCATCCCACTCATTACAGTTGGAGAACAATCAAGGCATCCACATCATTACAATTTGACAATTACCTAGTCATCCGCATCGTTAAATTTGGAAAATCGAGCTATCCACCTTATTACAATGGACAAATATCATGCCATCTACCTTGTTACTAGTGGACAATCATCGAGCCATCCAGTTTATTATAGTTAGAAAATCGAGTAATCCACCTCGTGAAGTGCACAATCAACGAGCCATCCACCTCATTACAGTTGGACAACCATCAATCCATCGACCTTGTTACAGTTGGAGAATCACTGAGCCATCCACCTAATTACAGTTGAAAAATCAAGCTATCCACCTCGTTAGAGTGGACTATCATCGAGCCATCCACCTCGTTACAGTGGATAATCATTGAGACATCCACCTCATTTCAGTGGACAATCATAGATCCATCCACCTCGTTAAAGTTGTATAATCATCGAGCCATCAACCTTGTTACAATGAAAAATCATTGGGCCATCCATCATTTTCATTTTTCATTGCATTTTTTATTTGCCAAGAGGGCCATTGCATTTTTCATTTGCCGAGAAAGCCATTGCATTTTTCATTTCTGGAGAGGGTAATTGCATTTTTCTTTTGCCAAGAGGTCCATTGCATTTTCATTCACCGAAAAGGCCATTGCATTTAAGTCGCACTATTCAGAGGTGAAGGATGTGCACCCTATCTATTGCAGGTTCAAGTCGGAGGAGACTCGCGTTTAAATATATTTGTATTTAAGTCGCATCTATTTGTAGGTGAAGGATGCACACCATTTCTATTCCGCGTTCGAGTCGGAGGAGACTTACATTGAAAGATATTTGCATTTAAGTCGCATCTATTCATAGGTGAAGGTTGTGCACCCTATATATTCCACGTTCAAGTGGGAGGAGAATTGCATTGAAAGATATTTGCATTTAATTCGTATCTATTCGGAGGTGAAAGATGTGCACCCTATCTATTCCACGTCGAAGTCGCAAGAGGCTGGCGTTAAAGGATATTCATATTCTATTACCGAAAGTGGTAGTGTTCAAATATATACTACAAATGGATCATCTTCATTCATCCTACTGATGAACATACATTCATATCCTACCGTTGGATCATTCTCATATGTCCTACCGATGTTCATGCATTCATTTTGACCAAAGATCCCATTGATGGATCATCTTCATTCATCTTACCGATAGACATACATTAAGATCCTACCGATGGATCATTTTTATTCGTCCTACCGATGGACATGTATTTATATACTATTGATGTATCATCTTCATTTGTCTTACCGATAGACATACATTCAGATCCTACCGATGGATCATTTTTATTCGTCCTACCGATGGACATACATTTATATCCTATCGATGGATCATCTTTATTCGTCCTACCAATGGACACACATTTATATCCTATCGATGGATCATCTTCATTCCTCCTACCGATGAACATATATTCAGATCCTACCTATGGAACATCTTCATTCTTCCTACCGATTGACATACATTAGATCCTACTAATGGATCATTTTCATTCGTCCTACCGATGGACATGCATTTATATCCTATCGATGGATCATCTTCATTCGTCTTATCGATGTACTTGAATATTTATCCAATCGATGGATCATCTTCATTCGTCCTACCGATGGACATACATTCAGATCCTACCTATGGATCATCTTCATTCCTCCTACCGATGGACATACATTAAGATCCTACTGATGGATAATTTTCATTCTACCTAACGATGGACATTCATTCAGACCCTACTGATTGATCATTTTTATTTGTCCTACTAATGGACATGCATTTATATCCTACCGGTGGATCATCTTTATTCGTCCTACCGATGGACATACGTTCAGATCCTACCGATGGATAATTTTTATTTATACTACTGATGGACATGCATTTATTTCGTATCGATGGGTCATCTTCATTCGTCCTACCAATGGACATGCATTTATATCCTACCGATGGATCATCTTCATTCGTCTTACCAATGGACATGAATTTATATCCTATCGATGGATCATCTTAATTCGTCCTACCTAAGGACATACATTCAGATCCTACCTAAAGAGCATCTTCATTCATCTTACCGATGAACATACATTAAGATCCTACTGATGTTTGCGTAATCAAGACATAACTTCCGATTCAAGTGTCTGCGATCGTACAATAGTAATATAATCCAACCGAATGGGTTGGGTCGAGTCCTAAGGGAGCAATTTCTGATAATTAAGAGTTAAGCATAGTTAAAAACATTATCGAGTAAAAACATAATAAATTAAGGGGTTGACACGAATGTCAATTATCAAGGGGGTTTGTAGTCGATTAACAACTAAAACAGTAAATAAACAAAGATAAGAATATAAGGAGACGGGATTCTTGGGATGTCATAGGAATACGGGATAAAATACACAATCGGGTAAATGCTATTGATAGTCAATTGCTAAACATTTGTAACTAGGCTAGACTTTAGTTGGGGTAAATTTTCTCTCAAGCAACTTACCCCGAATCAACTCGGTTTCTCTTGAACATCGAGTTTCCCCAATTAAGCACAACCTCCGCCTTATCCCATTCACTCTCTCAAGATGATTGTGTGGGAAAAGGCCTAGGATTCACTCTCTCGAGCTGAACCCACGACGACCCAATAACCACCACCGGCTATTGATTTTGTAGTCTTAGTTTTAAAACCTCTCTCTCTCTCGCAAGCCAAAAACACTAAGATAAAATCGTATTTGCAACTACAATCCCATTAAGTTCAAACACAACTACTAAATGAAATAACATTTAAACAACAAATAGACTAATCATAAGCAATACCCAATAGGAAATTTAACACATATTCACATAATCAGACCCCAAGAATTGGGGTTTTAGCTAGACATGAAAAAGAGATAGAAATCAATACCAACAAGTGTTTCTATCAAGTGGGTACGATAGAAAATGTCTTTAAACACGTCTAGGATGAAGATTCTTGGATACCCACTTTCAATTTCTTGGAGTTGAAGACCTTCAAAACCTTCAAGCTCAAGAACAATGTCTCCCAAAAACTCTAAGAACTAAAAATTGAAAATATTCTAAATCTCAGTAATAATTCTTTACAACTTGATCCTAAGATACATAATTAAATGAGTATTTATAGTTTTTGAAAATTTGTGTTGCGAAGGATCACTCGGCGCAGTTAGTTGGGATCGTCGATGCACTGGGCGATTAGCCCTTTGGTCTGCTTCATCGCCTTTCAGCTTTTGCCTTCAGAATCTTCGCGTTCTAGATCATTGGGCGATGTAGTACTGCTTCGGGGAACTGTTCAGCGACACGCCGACTGCTCCCTTTCATCGCCAACTTGATCTGTTCCTTCAGGGCTTAGCACACTGGAACTTTGGGCAAGGTTAAGGCCATTCAGCGACTTGCCTAATGCATTAAGCGATCCTAAGGCCTTCTTTTCTTCGTCTTTCCAGCCGTTTTGTTCCTTTTTGCCAAGTAGTGTCCATGCTTTGCCTCAAACTCCAAATACCTGAAACTTAAGGACTTACATCAGTTATTGAGACAAAATATGCATTTGAGGACGCTAATTCTATTAAAATAAATTCCTAAATGAGTCCAAATTGTGGACTCATCAACACCCCCAACTTAAAATTTTGTTTGTCCTCAAGTAAAACTCAAGCTCAACAGTTCAAAAAGGATGTCTCAAACAGTACTACACAAGACTCAATCATGAATGTACACAAGAAGACTCAACTTACTCATGCAAGGATCAATTGTATACTCAAAGACTCAAGTTGTGACACACCAATACCAAAGATTCTCAAGCTCACTATACTTGCTTCAAAATGCAAGTTCAAACTCAAAAAAGGTATTATTCACATGCCCTCACACAAAAGAATGATTCCATTTTCACACACAATGATTTAATCATTTAAAGTTCCAGAATCATATGCAACGCTCACACTCACAAAGATGAACATAATGCATGCTTTCACCCATATTTTTGCCCGTATTTTCCAATCAACATTTGCTTCAGCTCACTCAAGATCAAAAAGGTGTTTTCAAGGCTTGTAATGGGGCTGAGTGCAAAGGTATGTTCATCTAGGCTTAGTGATTTTCATCCTCATGAAATGTGGTGCTCACAACACTTCCTTTCATCTTCTCTCATCATTTTCTTTAGTTCTCATAAGTCATTTATTCACTTTCCATGGATTGTTTGGAAATCCTATTTCTTTTGTATTTTATTCCACAACTTTTTCATTCTTTTTCCTTTTCTTTCTTTTCTTTCCTTTTTTTTTATATTGAGGGCTCCATTTTTCTCAAAACCATGGGTTAAAGGAGAATTTTCTTGCACTTCTTGACTTGCCTTCTCTTTTCACCACACCCCCAACTTAGGCTTTTGGCCTAAGTTGGCTATTAAATCAACCACAAATCAAGAGGATTATTGGTAGTGGATTAAGGGATGTCATGTTTTCATCAAGTTTCTTCCAAAGAAATGTAAGGCTCAAGGGGCGTTCAAAAGAGATTCACACACGCTCACAAGGTAGGTCACAAAAAAGGTATATGTCAAATTGTTTCAGACTATTCGAAGTTGCCTAAGATCATATCAAGAGATAACCTTACTTAGTCGACCGGACCAACAGGGCAAATTATAGGTGTTAACATGCATGGTTCACAGTAAGCTTATCACACAAAGCATCGACACCAAACGCAAACAAGACTCCACACTTTCGCTAGTGTGCAACGATCATTACATGAGACTCAATTTGATAATTGGTCTAGTCACAGTGAGATGCAAAGAGTTCACATATTGTCTATGCAACTTCATTTGGCCTCATTGTAGCCGCACATTCATGTTTGTTCGATTATGAGCACTATTCGAGTCATAAGTATTGATCAAAACCGATACTAAAATTTGCAAGAGAACAACCACATTCAACATATACAGGAGGTGGGATTTTTTTATTGGAAGGGCCAAAAATCATTTTCAATTAAAAACAAGGACCCACAAGCTCAAACCTTCCACAAAAAGAGTGTAACATAAATATACCACAAACCCCAAATAGATAAACAAAACAGAAGTCATAATCAGCAAAAAAATATAGGGCTCACCCCACCACAAATAAAAAAAACATTTGTCCTCAAATGCCAATAAAAATTATCCAACAGTGAGAATCACCGAATTTCTTGGGTGAGCTAGATCGAGCTCACCGAAGGAATTAACTATAAGAACTATAGTAAGTAGGCGATGGGGGGAACAACTTGGCGTGTCACCAATAGCTTTCGGGGAACAAGGAAAGACCCGCCGAAAGTTCTAGTGCACAATGGCTCAGGGGTGCAGACAAAGGGCGAATGAGAAGCCTTTCGGTGAGTCGCCGAGTGCTTTTGGCGACATCAAGCTTCTCACCGAAAGTTACAACATCAATCATCAAATAAAGCATGAAATCAAAGGCGATATGGGGATATTAGGCGAACCGCCTAGTTGTTCAGCGAGACCCAGCTCGCCAAATGGCGTAATGTGCCTATTTTCAATCCAACTTATCAAGTTTAACCCCGCGACCCCCAAAAACAAAATCGAATCATGCACTAGTTAAATTAAGATGAGACCTATAACACCCAAACACAACCCCTCAAATTTTAGTCCAAGTTAAGGCATACAGTTAGGGGAATTTAACAGTCACAACTACTCTAACAAGATTATCAAATTAAATAGGCAGGATCAGAACACTTCAATAAGATGAGGCCATTGCAAATGAGTATAATATTTGATAAAATAAACTCGGGGCATAGAAAACCAACCTTTGGTGTCGATAAAGAGAAGATTGAAACGCTAGGCAGCAATGTAATCTAACTCCGACCATAAATCAACACCAAAAATGTGAAAATATAGAAACTAGCGTGCGGGTGTGAGTTTGGGAAGATAAAAAGTGAGGGAAAGTGAATGAGTTTAAATCTTTTAAACCTTTGGCCTACAAAACCGTCCTGTTTTTGCCCATTCGGCGATGTTAGTCGAGCTCGCCTATCCTCTTGGCGATTCGCCAAGAGTTCATTTACCTCGCCAAATTTTACAGAACCTCCAGTTAGTGTGGGGATCCCAACAGCAGTCTCCGTCGAGATCGCCGACATGGTCGGTGATTTGCCAATAATTTCCTAGGTTTGCCGAGTTCTACAGGATCCATATTAAAATTCTGTTCCAAACGACAGATTAAATTGGATGCGCTGACCTCTTCGACAATGCGCCAACTGGACCGTTCGCTCGCCAACCTGCACTTTTCAAACACTTTCCAAACGTCAACCTATACAAACAACGCACCATTATTTTACCAAAACACAAATAAAAGCAATAAGGGGTTTTGGGCTGCCTCCCAAACAACACCTTAGTTAACGTCGCGGCATGACGCAAGTTACCATTCAAACCTCGTTATCGGGGTTAGCCATAGTATCACTAGGTTACCCCTTTTGTGCTATGAGTAGAGACAAGACGACATTTGGCCTATTTGGGCGTCTTGTAGTTGGATTATCATGGAATGGGAGGTCGTCATCTGATTCAGCATTTTGAAATTCTCTTTTATCTCATTCAACACTCAATCTTGTTCTTCAATTTTGTGTAGAATGAGTGAGAGGACCTCTCCATTTTGTCCACCCTTATGCTGCTTCATCTTTTTACACTTGCGAGGGGGAAGGTACTTGCTCTTCTTTTTAGATCTTACTTCTAACTTCATTACCTTCTTAGACAGATCATCCAACTGAATCAACAATGCAGCCCATTCTTGGTCCTTTTCTACTTCCTTGTTGGCTTTAACCATACCATCAAGGCGTTGGGCTACAACTTCATAGGGTAGTTTTTTGAAACACCCTGTAAAGAGTTGATCAACAATGCTTCTATTTTCGGAACCAATGCCTCTATAGAAGCATTCTAGCAGCAATTTATCAGGAATCCCATGAGTTGGGCACTGTTGTAGTAATGCCTTAAACCTAGGCCACATCTCATGGATAGTTTTACCCCCACTTGTTTGAACGTTAGGAGGTTTTCCATAAGATTCAATAATTTCAACAGGGGGTGATCCGTTTGATACCCAGAATTACCATTCACACTCATTGTCCCTGTTGCAATACAAAAACAAGCAAAATACAACTAAAAATTAAGTAAGTAAACTACGACTAACAAAAGCAAAATTTGACCCAACTCAAAATTCTCAAGTAACACCACTCCCCGGCAGCTGTGCCATTTTGATGTTTGTGTAATCAAAACACAACTTCTGATTCAAGTGTCTATGATTGTACAATAGTAATATAACCCAACCGAATGGGTTGGGGTCTAGTCGCAAGAGAGCGGTTTAATAGAATTAAGAGTTAAGAGCAAATATGCTAGAGCTAACCATAGCTAAAAACATTATCGAGTAAAAACATAATAAATTAAGGGGTTGACACGAGTGTCAATTATCAAGTGGGGTTTGTAGTCGATTAACAGCTGAGATAGAAATATTTTTGAGGAAGGACTTGATCTTCTTTTAGTTGTTTGATAGAATCATTTTAAGTTGGGAAAATTTGGGGTAAAACTCATAAATAGGTCTTTAAGTGAAAGGTATAACGACATGGTATTGACTTAAAATAATTTGAAAGGACCAAGAAGTCCCTGACTTAAAAACTGAAATCGAGACACGGTTGAGCTCATCAAAAGCCACTCAACGACTCACCTAGTGGGCCTTTAGCTCGCTGAATGTTTCAGAAAGTCGGCTCCTGCACCAAGCCAATTAGGCGAAGGGGGATTCAATTTGGCATTTCGCCAAATGGAACGGCGAGCTTAATCCAGCTCGCCTAGAGTTCAAAAACACCCGATGCGGAATTCATGTTAAAAGAGGCGAGGGGTCTACTCGGCTGATCGCCGAGTCATTCGGTGTCCTCGATCTACTTTGTTGAATGGCTGCAAAAAAATATATATTTCCCTTTTCTTAATCAGAGGTGTTACAAAATTAAAACATGGGTTGCCTCCGAAGGATCACCTTATTTAACATCATGGCATGACATGTCCATGGAAGCATGCCTCATTTTTTGTGTTCAACAAAGTATCACTTAGGTGCCTCCTATTTGGTCTCGGATTTTACTGAGCTGAGATCTGACCTATCTGTGTTTCCAGCTGCTTCATGAATACCTAGTGTGATATGACTATCTGGTTAAGAGAAGAAACGTCATCTTTCATTTCCTTAAGTACCTTGTTTGATCCTTCTACTTTATTCAAGATGCGAGCAAGCATATCCTCTGTTCAAAAATTTTCAAGATCAGTCCTTGGCTCTTTTGTCTTGTGACGCTCATGGGGAGGCACATAGCGATCTTTGTCGCAATCCAGATCCCTCCAATTTGTACCATGGTCACGCCATTCACAATCTCGATCTCCCCATCTCTCATCTCGATCTCTTTTCCAACCTTTATTCCCGCCCCACCTTGGATAGTTGAGACGAGAACCCCCCTAGATGTTAAGCATAAATCCCACAGAATATTCATTAATCCTAACTAATCTTATTATATATGGAAGAACACATCAAGTGTCCAATCCAAGCTAGAATTCATTAGAATAGCAATCTCGATTCATCTTAGGTGAGAAAACCTTTCAATCGTATGAATCCTTTATGTGAGAAAGTCCTTTCACAATCATGTTATGAGTAGTATGTGAGAAATCATTTCACAACAACAATGACATCGATTCTTTACTCTCAAAGTAACCTTATATAAATTTTTTTTATCAATTTCATAAAGAAACATGCATATCTTCATAAATTCATCTTTCATAGTTCAATGGCTTCATCATAGGATCATAATCTAGAAATCATGGATCATACATGGGTTCAAGTGAATTCAAATTAAAATCATGTAATTATCTCAATTCATGCATAAATACACATAAAACAATCAATTGGATTATAATTTAAATGAATCCATGAGATTCAATAAAACCCTAACTTCAATTGGAGATTCTAACATGTAAAATTGGAGAAATTAGGAACCTTATAAAGGAAAGGACTCCATAGGTGAATATTATCATACCTTGATGTCAAAACCCCATAATCAATGGTGAATTGATGGCTAGATCTTGAATCCCTAGACTTCTTCTTCAAGTTATAGAGATAAATTTTAGGGGAAGAACTTTGAACAACTTTTGATAATTTAGGATAATGAGTTCAATTGGGTAATTTAGGGGTAAAAATGTTTATATGGATCCTAGGATAGAAGGTAAAACAACATAGTATTAGGTTGATATACTTGAAAAGATAAAAAAAGCCCTTAAAATAAGACTGTTGAGCCTCACCTAGATTCTGTAAGTCCTAATATGGGCTGTCATTTTCGGCTATAGGTACGATTCTGAGACTTGTTTTTGCGCCTTCAACCGACACGTGTTCAGTTGGTAGGTCCACCTACAGACGTACATAACTACTATATATCATAAAAGAATTCCCAATCAATTTACTTCATTACCCCTTTTCACCCATGAATATCACCTACGGTTCGTAAATGTTTCTGCCAACTGTAGGTTGGTGGCATAAATAACACCTGCGACCCAAAAAATGCAATTTTTTTAAATATTAGGTGTTACAATAAGGCCCTTCTTTGGAGGCAACCCAATCATTACTTTGGCTTTTAATGTTATCGATAACGTCTGTTGTATGTACATGTAAACGAAAAGATGAAATGTTGAAAAAGGGAACATTTGGCTACACCAAAACAAAAATGGCCACTCACCAAAGGTGTTGTGCGGACTCATTCTTGTCCGCCTTCTGGACTATATAATGTGGAAAAGTTTACTACCAATTTTGGTGATTTGAGCTGCAAACGGTGATCCACATAAGTGCAAAATGTGGACTCTATTGGGTCCGCTAAATCAACCTTCAGGTTTGGTGCTAGTTTAGGAATATTCAGCAAGCTTAAGCTCAGACTAGCAATTCAGTGAACCCGTTCAGCGACATAATTCGTCACCACCAAACGGGCCTGATATAAAAGGCAAATGGTCTTTTCAATTTCAAAAGGAAAACCATTTGACATCTTTAAGCCTTTTTCTCTCCCTTCTCTTGCATTGCCTTATTCAAGTGATTGTGAATCTTTAGTACATGATTTATAAGTTTGAGGAGTGTGTTTACTTGATATAAATATCTACCAAATCCCATTTTGCTTTTTGTCTCGAGTTTGTCTTCATACTAATGTTGATTTTCAATTTTGATTGTGCATTTTGGGATTTAAATTGTGTATTGTTGTGTTCTTGAACCCATAAGATGCATGTGATTGTCTGATTTCATTGGGTAACCCTATATTGTGCATATTGAACTGTGCTAAGGGGTTAATTGAATGTGTGTTGCTTATTAATTTCTAATCTAGCTTGTATTAGTTAATTGTTGAAATTGAGCTTGTTAACTTTGTGGATGTGGAATTAAAATGATGTGGGTTAAGTCTAAATAACCTAGTATTGACAAATTTTATGATTTTTCCCAATGATAGACATAGTGGCGACATTCCTAATGGCAAATCATCAATTTGAGCAACACTTTTCAATATCTAAGTTAAGTTTGAGTACCCATTGGTAGATAAACATATCGGTGGGTTGTAATAATATTGGGGCTAGTATTTTTTGCATATGTTTGGTTTAGCTATACGAATTAGGCACTAGGCTGAACATCTCGGGTTCGTCAGCTTGTCTTAGCACTCCAAGGAGCTTAGTCTAATCGTCGAGTAAGACTTATCTCACCCTCTTGAGTGAAAATGTGACCTTCGGTAGTGTCCCACTAAGCGGGCTTTCGTTAGTTAGCTTAACCCACTTGGCGAATAATAAAGTGGGAGAGAACATCATTCTCGCGGCCTGTTTCTTTTCAATTTACACTTCTAGTTTCGGCTAACAAGTCTTAGCCAACCAATATCAACCCAGTGGAACACTGGGTTGGAATTAACAACACTCTTTGTGATTGATTCTTGAAATAATTGCTAATGTCTTATTCGGAGAGCTCACTAGAGCTCCCCTGTCCTGTTAGGTTATTTTCTTTCTCGTTAGGCTAGCCACAAGGTAATTTTTGAACTATGATTCTAACTGAGTTTGGTTTCAATTAACCTTCACAACTTCTATGTTTGAATGTGTTTGCTTTGCAGGTCATGGCTAGAACAAAAAGGAAATTGATGGTTACATCAGACACCAAGTTGGTTAGACGCTCATAGGGGCATATCTATTAATTAGCATATAGAGGCTCATCATGCCCAACAAGTCAGTCCTTATACTCCTACTTATAGGTGTAAGAAACACCAGAAACATATTTCCACGATGAAAGTGAATGTTCAATCCAAGCAAGCATCACCTCCATAACATCCATTCTCTAATTCTCTTGTTCTCCCGATCATGGCTCCAAGGTCTTTCAATATTCTGTAGGGAGAAGGAAAAATGAACAGTTCTTAAGGAGCGACGCCTCTCAACTTATAGAGTGATGAGTGATGACCCGACTATCCGGGCGATGATCAAGTTTTACAGATTAGAAAAATTCACAACGCTCAGACAACCACATGTGATGAACTATGTTAGGGAATTCTAAACAGCTTATGCTTAGGCCTTGCCTAAGATGAGAAAGGTTACTGTCAAGAAGACCCTTGATAAAGTGGAAATACATGGTAAGAAAGTGCCTTGAAATTCTAGTGAAATAAATGAGGTCCTTCGTATAAAAAGTAACTTACTTGATAGATTCTCGCTTTGAATGAAGTTCAAATTGGATACACATAAGGAATTAGTGGAAATTCTACTTGCAAATGCTTCCCCTCTAGAGATTGTGGAAGGAAATCCAATTGAAAAGAAAGATCTGAATATAGTGGCTTGCTACTGGTTTTAATTTATCAGTAGCAATCTTACGTTGTCTCAAAATAAGTCCATTCTTAGGATGCCCAAAGTAATGTTACTGGGGTGTCTAATCAACTTGATTTGACTTCATATCAAGTCGATCATTGTCAAAGATAAGCTTATTAGGGCAAGGAAAGAGATACATCTCTTTTGTTCCCCGGTAGGAGTTCCTTTTCAGGGGAAATCTGATATACGGATCACACCGGCCTCTTCCAATGACATATGGAGGATTTAGGCTGAGTATTAATAGGATGATGAAGCATGAAGGAAGCTGGCACCACCTGATACTACGCTTGCAGTTGATCGCGAGACTCTAGCTTCTATGCCCAACACACCTGCTCTGTTTGTAAAGGAGGCAAGTATATTATAACATCACTGAAATTAGTAGGCTAAACTAGAGCTTAACGTGAGGGTTAGAGTCATGGATGTAACTCCTCGTACTTTAAATATAGGGTTTCGTGTTAGAACTGTATGACCCACAAGGACCAACCATGGGTCCTTGAGGAGGACCCTTAGAAAATGTCCAAAAGTAGTGAACCACGGCAACACCCACGTCCCATGGGTTGGTCCACTCCCCGTGGGTGGGGGCCATAGGTACAAGCCTTGGAATCAGACTCTCAAAACCCAACTACGGGGAGTGGATAGGTCCACGTCCCGTGGGTGGTGACCTGTGAGCTGGTTTGGTGGTTAAGTTTATGGGCTCTTTGGGGTTTTCCAATTTTAATTAATATTAAGTGATGTAATTTTAGTATAATTTAGACCACCTATATATTGATTTTAGACCACTAAATTAAGTCATTCATCTCTTTATTTCTAAAACACAAATCAATTCCCAAACTTCATCCTCACCAAAAATTCTCTTTCTTGAAAACTCAAAGGATAGGAAGAAGGAAGTTGGACCTAGGATTGAAGAAGCTAGGATCTTTACATAAAATTGATTGGGATTTCTGTTCAAGGTATGGTACCTCTACATCCATGGATAGAATTCATCTACAGAGCCTTTTCAAAATCCCAATTTAAAAGATAGAAATCCCCAAAAGCTAGGGTTTGATTCATGAGTCATGGGTTCCTTTCAAAAAATATTCTAGTGCTTGAATTACTTTATATTATATATTAATAGTTGATTACTTAAGGTTTTTATGCTGAAATCCCCATATTTCCCAATTATGATCTTGTGATATGGGTTTATTGATGAAAGAAGAATGTTATTAGATTATGGATGTAGTGGTTGGGATACTTGAATTATGTTGATATTCATGTCTAATGTAGTGAATTCTAGATGTGTTAATTTGATATGTGCTTTGACACTTGAAAGGGAAAATTATGATATTATGCATGTTTTATGAAGTTCTTGTTTATTCATTAAGAACACTTTGAGAGTGAGTCTCTATGACTATGATCTAGGTGTTGTGTTGTTAGAAGGGTATTCTCATATACACACTTATGCATGAATATGATATGACGTGAAATGTTTTCTCACCGTATGAAGATTCAAAGGTTGAAAGGCTTTCTCACTTATTGAATCTATATGTCGTCATAGACGGTGAAAGGTTATTCTCACATGATCTAATGAGCTATCTTAATGAATCAAGTTATGACTTATTATGTATTCTGTGGGAAGTAATGCTTAGTACCGACTGGATATTGAATTTGAGATAGAAGTTTTTACACTAGTTGAGTCCGGCTTCCCAATGAAATCCTTTTACACTAGTTGAGTCTGAGTTCCCAAAGTATGTCTCATGAGATGGAGACCTTCTACACTAGTTGAGTCCGGGTTTCTGGTAGCAATCTCCTAATCCCATAAACTATGTGCCCCATAGGTTGTTTAGCTAGTGGATCCACCCAAGCTAAGAGTATAGTTCTACCTTAGGCTAGTAACACACCCATATTCGGTGTGGGTAACATCGGGGGACTATGGATAGCTCACATTGTCTCATGTCGGTTAAGGCCTATTCCCACTAACAAGAACAAGAATATGGATTATGAACTATGGTTGCTGAAGAAGATTTTATATGAGTTTTCAAGGTCTTAAAGGTGATGAATATGAATGTTGGACTAAGGAGGTTGACTTAGCATGGGTGAGATTTATAGGGTCTTATCCATGCATTGCACAAGTATGCCTTGAGGGTATTTATGAAGTGTTTCTCTTATGTTACGATGATCTATGTATTGACTATGTTTATGCCTTATATTTTTTCACTATCTTCATAATGATGTTGAACTTAGTAAATTGCATGCTTTCAAATGAAACGCCCTTTGTAGCATATTTTCAATGTTTTATGGCATGGCTATCATACTTAGTGCATCTTTGTACTAATGCCTACTTTTCCTACATGTTTCCCCAAGTGTAGGGTCCGGTTCTCTAGGTGATCATTGAAGTGGCTAGTGTTGGACTAGACTATCTTCCGAGCTTGTTGGTGAGTCCTCATGGTTGGAGGATGGAATTTTTCTCATGATGTAGTTTCCTTTATTTTATTTCCCTTTATGGACATGTTTTATGGGCTAGACCCTATTTCATTCAAACATTTGTAATAGATGAGTATGTTGAGACTTAGTGTATAGAATTCCGCTTTCGTTTATGAATATTTCAAGACTTGAAATGTGTTTTACTCTTTATTGTTCTATTCTTATGTTATGAAAGATAAGTTGCTTGTATGGAGTCCTTCGGGGTTCTATACCCCTTTTTACATCTAGGGGGGACCCCTGGGTCGTGAAAAACTTGGTAATCAGAGCACAAGGTTGAGAATGATCCTGGGATGATATCTTATAAGCCATATCTAGTAGAGTTTTGTGCATAAGTGTGAAGCGTGCCACATTTATGAATTATAGGCTATGAGATGATTAGGAAACTTCACTTTTTCATTACTCTTAAGTCGTGACTTCAGTTTAACTCTAAAAATATCCATCTCATAATCCTTCTCTTTGGTCTTCAGGATATGAATACACAAAGGGATAATGCTAGAAGGATGGAGGATGACAATATGAATCAAGGAGCTCCTCCTCAAGCTCTCCAAGCTCCGATAGATCCTTTGGTTGAGAATGTGACCCATGCGGATTTTAGGTTCACTATTGATACACACAAATTACACCTCTTTTCAGAAGCATAAACGATCGTTATCACGTAAAAAACCCAACTTGTAGGTTGGGGTCTATCCCACGAGGAATATGGTTTAAACTTTAGTTCAATAATGATTATATTCATTTAGCCAATGTATTTCCAAGAAAAATAAGTAAAATGGAGGGGGGGGGGGAATTATGTAAGCAATTAGTAAACAAGGTTCAAACTTTTGTTGTTACCAAGTTGAGAAGGAAACTAGGGCGTACGTGTTCCCCATAAGCGCATACCTCCATAATACTAGTAATAACAATCCCTTCCTAGTGTATTACATGCAAAGCGATAAGTTATGTATCTCTAAATCCTTGGTCCGGGATCAAGAGAATTTCACCCCGCACCTTGGTCTGGCTACATGTGTATATTTTACTAACCCTTATCATTACCTCATATTAGACGTCACATCGATGTATGGCTTAGTTTTCACCCTGGCACCAATCGACATTAATTCTATTAGATAGTAACACACTAAATCTCTATTGATAATTCTTTTCTTATTAACTACCTCCTTGGTCCGGCAAGTATCAACCAGGCGAGTTCTAATGTTGGGCACCGTTAAAAGGACTTCTATACGAAAGAATTATCAATGCATGCAAAACACTATTTGGGAATTACTTAGTTACTATTCGTACTTCATTAATCGCTCATGGTTCCCACAACCCTAGCTGTGGATTTAGTTACCCATATTAGTAAGAACACAATTCATATTTTTAGAAGAACAAATCATGAACTTACGTAATGAGATTGATAAACCCAGAATTTCAACTTGAATTTCCAAACCAAAATCTTCAAACCAAACTTCGGAAATTAAGAATTGCTAAAGTTGCAAGTTAATCTCCAAAGCCAAAAACTAGAACTATAATAATAAAGTCTAACCCCCAAAAATGAGGTTTACATACCCTATATATAGAAAAATTAGTCCTAACTAAACAGGAAATGAAATAAGGAAATAATGCTTCAGGACGCAGTTTCGATCGACGATATTGACCTATGGACCGTGGTTTGATCTACGGTCCGTAGGTCCCTTCCGTGACTCAGGACTTGGGCAAATTTGTAACTTCAAAATCTTCAAATCTCTAAACCGAACGACGGAGCACCAATATGGATCGTGGATTGATCTACGGTCCGTGGATCCTCCTTCGTAGCTCCATACTAAGAATCTTCAAAATTAGGTACTGGAAAACCTCTCTTAATCATTTGACAGATCAGTAGTACGGTCCGTAGGTCAATCTACGGTCCGTCGATTGCAACCGTGGTTCCACACTTGGTCAAGAATTCTCTGATTTTCCTTCAAGCCTTGCTTGCCCATGTACGACACTCATCTACGGAGCATGAATGGACCTACGGTTTGTAGATCACCTCCGTAGATGCCCTGTTCTGCACATCGTTCAGCTGCGTCTCTCAGTTTCCACGTCTGAACATATTTCCTGCAAACATGAGAAAAATACATAAAAACCAATACAAAATGGCCCTAGACACACACAACTCTTAAGTGAAATGTATTAAAATTACTGTAAACTCATAGTATATCACACCCTCAACTTAAATTCGTTGTTTGTCCTCCAGCGACGCATTGAGGCTATAAACGACACTTGTATAGAAGCAAGCATTTCAAGCACAAACAATCACATGGATCTATACCCCAACTCTCTTCTTGAGTGCAAATCTTTTCTCTCAAACTCAACAAGCTAACTTGTGCAGATCCAAACATGACAAAGACCGACCAACCAACACACAACATACAGAGTTTTACTATCACCACGGTACCAATTTTGTGATAATATAACTAGTGCCCATACATCAAACGAAATCCCTTTTACACACAATGAATTTGATTTTGACTACAAGGATTCATTAAACACCTACATCCAGAAGTAACTTCAAGTACATTTAGTTCTTAATACCATAGGCTTTCCCTTATTTTAACTACTTAGACACTCCAAACTAGGTTCTAGGATCACTATAGGACTTTCTTAGCTTGTAACGTAAGCTCAGGGTCAGGTATGGTACATTTGGGTACTTTATAGTGACTTTCTACACTCCTTGACATTACATTAAGTTTTCTACCTCTTTTTGCCATATTCTTGACATCCTACCATTTTACCTTCTCTCCCCTGATTCTCTTCAACCATGGAGATGACTTTAGACTTTGTAGCTCTTTATTATTATTATTTTTTCTTGCGTTTTATTATTTTCTTTAGCTTTCAACAAGTTATATCCTTTTCTCTCTTTTCTTTTTCTCTTTTTCAGCATCAAACTCTCTTCATACCCATTTTTCTTTCAGTTTCCTCTTTCCTAGCAACCCTCAACTAATGGATTTTCCAATGGTCGAGGTGCACAATACCAGATGTCGGATCAGGGCCACGATTGAGGTTACTCTTTTAAATTAGCCACCCTTAACTTAGGCTTTTGGCCTAAGTCGAGGTGCACATGTCCAAGGAGGGATCGTGGTCAACATAGTAGATTATGGGAAGGTGAGTTAGGGGTTTAGAAAGAAATGGTCTAATTTAGTCTCAACGCATTTGGATCAAAGGGAGTATTTATTTCATTTGGTTGGATTCTTCTTTTAGGCAATTTGTGGACTTATTAGAACAAGGGCCTATGATCACTTCCTAGCCTATAGAGTAGATTGTCTTAGCAGGACTAACGAGACAAGTTCTAGATTGGCTCAAAAATAGTTTGAACAATCAACTATTCTCACACACTTTTGGCACATATTTCATTATCAGATTATTAGATTACCCAGTTCAAGTTTTAGCTTAAGTTATGCCATCAAGTTGGCTCATTATCATGTCATACTCAGAGACAACACATTCAACTTATTCTAACCTACAAATTTTAGCACATATAACAAATTTTTTTTTTTTGACGGGTATCATTTCTTTCAAAAAGTTTCATATATTTGCCATCATGCTTCATTCTTTCACATGCTTCTACACATATAATCCTAACACATGCCGATTCAACAGAAATTAAGCAGTCTCTTGGGGGGAAAGACCACAGGAAAGAAAACACCAAGAGAGGATTATGAGTTGGGTTACTCAGACTTCACCCTATTACCCACAATCCATTTACCCCACCCCCAACGAAAGATAGATGCAATTGTCCCCAATGCACACAAAAAGCAGTAAAAAGTAATGGATTTAGGTGAAGCAAACCTGTGGCGCATAGCGCCGACAAACCATCAAGAAATGGGTGGCTACGGTTTCTCGGTGCCTGCTACAGCAATAATGGGGCCCTCCTCAGTATTGCCCACGTCAGCAATCACAGCACCCTCAGTAGTGCTATCAATAATTCTAACCGCACCACCAGTGGTGCTCACATCATGACTCTCAATAGTCGGAACCTCGACAACGGGCACAAAACTCGAAGCCCCAGGCGCACTATAACGAACCTTTTTTCTAGCGCAACTCCTCATATATAATAAAGGCTTTTCGAGCTTGCTCAGTCCGCTGGCGCTCCCGCTTCTTTTAACCCACGAGCATGGGTGGGTTCGGGCTGTGCATCTGTATCCTCTATGAATAGAGCATCGAATATGATATCATCATCCAATGCAGTGGGTGCAGAATCTGGCTCATTTGTGGGCGCAGCAAGCACAGAATCAATGTCGGTCCCGGAGACTGTCTAACTCAGTCTGAATGGAGGAAAATTATATGACCGTGGCTGGCCGTGCGAGTACTCTCAACTCGAAGGCATCCAGGCGCTTATGAATGACCAGAACCTTCTGATCCATCATAATTTCCATCCTCTTTTCCATCCTAGCCTCGGAATCTGCAATAGACTTTTGCCTCCATGGCTTTACATGGTGAAGTAGTGTGGCCATCTGCGCCTCCAATTTCTGAACTCGAGCTAACGACACAACAGAGGTTCTAGAAGGCGGGGTGGTTCTAGATGAGCTGGGGCCTGACTAGCGGCCTGAGAAGAGGAGGCTGGGGTATCATCAGTGTTGGCTGGAGGGGCAGGCTCATCAGCCTGCATCTACTCCACAGCAGCTATTAAATCAGTACCCAATGGCACATCGATCCTCGGACCTCTGCGAGGTGGTACCACATTTGTCTCATCCCGAATCAGGCCATCTAGGGTCCCTGTTGCCTGTATCAATTTTTCACAATGCCAAATCGGCATGCCAGAGTCCCTACATAGTTGAAAAATAAGGCACGGAAAAGGGTAAGTAGTGGAGGTCTTGAACGCCCTCTCACTAATCTCTGCCAGTAGCATCCGGGAGAAGTCGATCTTGAACCTAACTACTAATGCGGCCACCATTACTGCTCTATCCCATGTAAGTGCATTGTCGGCCTTTGTGACGACACTCTGTTCCGCACCAGCAACCAAAAAATCTTGGCCACCAAATTCAAAGTGGCCTTCCGAATACCCAAACGTGGTGAGCTAACCCACTCCGCATGCTCTCCATCTGCAACTATGTGCCTGGCCAACCACAGTAAGACAGCCTCCCTCTATTTGGCATTACGCGTGAAGGCTCCACTCCTTACAACATCCGATCTGTAATAAAATTCGGCCATGTTGAGTACCTAGGTGAGATTAGGGCAAAGGCCGTAGAGGAATCGACTGATGGTGGTATGTGATATGTCCATTGGAAAACCTCGGACCATAGTAGTAGTGAGAGAGTCTTGGGTTGTGGACTTGGACCTCTTGTCAATTAAACCTCGGAGAGTGGCAGCATAGGAGGCATATAACTCCCGCACAATCTCCTCGCTATAAGTCCGGGGGTCTAGAGCCATCCAATTATACTTGTGAAGCTGAAAAAGTCGATGGATGTCGGGAATAATGTGTAAACTCCCCATGAGGACTCTGCGCTCTTCAGTAATAAGTCGGGCCATCTTCTCTTTCTCATTCTGTATTCTGGAATCCCGGTAGATTTGCCATTGCCCCTCAGCACACCATCTGTTTGGCTCCCCAGCCACCGAATCAGGGTCATAACTTCGTGGCACCGGGACTTCTCCCGAACTAATGGCCTCATCAGATGAGGCAGCTTTGTCATGTGACCCTGAGCCTGCGGCGGATCCAGAACCGGAAGCATGGGCGGGTTCAGAGCCGGAAGTAGAGGCGACTCGGAGCCGAATGTAGAACCATCCTCAGAATCGGAAGCAGAACTAGCCGGTGGCCTGATTAGTGTGTTCTCCTCATCAGACTGGGAGACAGTGACTATGTCGGTGACCTCCAGCCGAGATGTATTTCGGGTAGCCCGAGGTTCAGTAAAGGATTTCCTCTTGGCTAGAGGAACATATATTGGATCCTTTTCTGCGTCCGTGTCCTCATCAATTAGCCTAAAAGTAGGCTGCAATGATTTTGATTTACCCATTTTAGAGTAGGTCAGTTTCTTCTTAGGCACAATGGTACCTGTGGTTGTCTAATTAGTACCAAAATAAACACATTACACACTCGAAAAGATTTTAGAACTTAGAACGAACAAAAGCGAACAACAAAAAAAAAATCCAGACAATGGCTTCCGTGGCCACCTACGGTGGGCATCTACGGTCCGTAGGCTGACCTACGGTCCGTGGATCCCTTTAGTAGATTAGAGGTACCAAAAAGTTTGTCTCTGATGGGATTCACGGATGTGCAGAACGATACGTAGATTGATATACGAACTGTAGTCCAATTTCGTGGTTCCATACTTGGTGAAATTTTCATGTGCCACCAACCAAGAACCTGATCTACGATCCGTAGATTGACCTACGGTTCGTAGACGTGGTATCGGGGATGGGATATGTGTCGGGTTTCAGGCACTATTCATGTTGACCCCAATTTGACCAATTTGAACAATGTCACCTAATCTAATCATGCATTTCAACAAAAAATATGCTAGTTCATCATTTTAAGGGTTTCGATTACTACATTTAGAGGAATTGAACAACAAATTAGGAACCCTAAGTTGAAACTTGCATTTAGACTTTCATTACACTGGTTTTATACATTATAAAGACACAAAATCATTATCTATTGTCCCAAGGGTGTTTGTAGTTCTAGTTTAGTATGAATTTACATACAATCAACTACCCAAGGTCAAGACCCAATTCTGAACTTTCTATAATCAATCACTGAATCAAAACTCAAAGTGAAAGGAGAGTCTATTACCTTACAAGCAATGGGAATGAGGTGATTGTGTGACGACTTAACACTTCCAACAACCTTTTACTCGCCTTTTGCACCTGACCCGAACACCGAACCTCTGAAAATGGGGAATGGGATAGAGTTGGGGGAGAAGAGAGTGCTTTTTAAAATGGGAGGATGAATATGGGGTAATTGATGGTGGATTTATGGCAATATGGAGTGATTGGGGTAGTTAGAAGGGTGTAGAAACAGTTTGGGAGTATAAATGAGGGAAGTGGGAATTATTTGAAAAAGAGGGGGTTTTATTTAAAAGATGTCCGAGTTGGGTCAGGCAGACTAGGGTTTGGACCCACGAGACCCCATCTTCGGTCTGTGGGTGGATCTTCGGTCCGTAGATGAGGACCGTAGAACAAACCTGCACTTTAAAAATTGAGGAACCTTACCTGTTATCGATGGACACCATTCACGGTCCATGGAATGAACCACAGACCGTCGATAGGGTCCGTAGACCTTTGCACCAGATTTTTTTTCTACAGATTTTGTTTTTCGTACCTGCACATGTAGCACCCATTAGGCCTTTCTTTTTACATTTTCTGGACACTTTTTAGACTCGGGCCCTATGCTATATCTAGCCAACACTAACCAAAAAGAAAAGGAATACATAAAAGCAATCAAACAAAGAAAACTACTAAACTGAAAAGAAAAACCTATAGTTGGCTAGATTGTACATCTTGGGTTGCCTCCCAAGCAGTGCTTGATTTTACATCGCAGCACGACGCATGCCTCTTGATTACTCAGAGGTCATCAAGAGAGTAGGCCTCAAAACTTCTTGCTCACTTTCTGTGTTTCCCAGATAGATTTTGATCATTTGCCCGTTAACCTTGAACCTTGTACCTTCACTATTCTCAAGCTTAACCGCTCCATCGTGGAGCAATTTTGTGAGCAAAAATGGCCTGGTCCATTTGAACTTGAGTTTGCCCAGAAACAAGGGCAACCTAGAATTGAATTAAAGCACAAGATCACCCACTACAAATTTTTGCTTTTCAATTCTTTGATCATGATACCTCTTCATCTTCTCTTTGTACAAGGTTGAACTTTCATAAGCTTTTAGGCGAAACTCATCAAGCATATTCAAGTCATTCATTGTTTGATTAGATGCGGCGCCCCAATCCAAATTTAGCTTCTTCATCGGCCACATAGCCTTATGCTCTAGCTCTATCGGTAAATGACAAGACTTCCCATATACAAGTTGTTAAGGAGACAAACCTATGGGAGTTTTGTAGGTAGTGCGATAGGCCTATAGAGCATCATCAAGCCTCTTTGACCAATCAGTTCTATTAGCATTCACAATCTTCGCCAAAATCTATTTGATCTCTCTATTGAGCCCTTCAACTTGCCCACTAGTATACGGATGGTAAGGAGTGGCTACATTGTGGCGGACACCATATTTCTCAAGTAGCACCTTGAACAACTTATTACAAAAGTGGGAACCTCCATCACTGATAAACCCCCTCGGTGTACCAAATCTGGAAAAAATATTCTTTTTCAAGAATGCGGTGACACTTTACCTTCATTGTTGGGGAGCGCAACTGCTTCGACCCACTTCGATATATAATGAACCGCAACAAGAATATACTTCATCCCATGTGAACTCACAAATGGACCCATAAAATCAATGCCCCATACATCAAAGAACTTTATCACCAATATAAGATTCATAGGAAGCTCTTGCCTCTTTGATATCCCTCCTTCTCTACCTCAGGCACACAGTGACGAATAATCCCTTCAGCACAACTACGATACAAGTAGGGCTCATCCAAAAAGAATTTCTTCACATCATGCATAAACTTTTTTTTCCTTTGGTGAAAAGACAAATCTGTGGGCACCAAATCACTTGCCAAATAATTAGCAAAGTCTGCAAACCAAGGAATTAGATCATAAGAAGCAGCCAATACCTGTTCATCTGGAAAAGCATCATTAATTTCAGCCCTATCAACAAGCTTTAGCATAGCCTCTTTCTCTAATCTGGACAAGTGATCAGCAACTTGATTTTCGATCCCCTTTTTATCTTTTATGTAACGACTCGGAAAATGATAGAATGAACTTGAGCCTTGATGTTTGGGTTAGTGGGAGCTTAGGTTGATGTTTATGCTATTTTAGAACTTAAATGGAGCTAGGTAGCATCCTAGGGTGCAAGCAAGGGCCTAGGCTAGCGAGTTAGCCTAGTGGACTGCCCAGTTGACCAGTCTTTGAGTAATCCCACTGGAAGCAGGCGGACAAGGGGCAGATTTTTAAAGTTACAACTTTTAGGGTCAACTTCAAATGATGATATCTTTTAGCTCAAAACGAATTAGGTGGACCATTACCTATCTAATTAAAGGTATTTGAGTCCTCTTTCCAACGCCACCGAGTTTGCCCTTTTCCGATCTCGGAGTAAAAAGTTATGCCCAAAATAGTGAAGCACTGTCAAAAAGGACGAGCTTAGACGGGTTTAGTGGAAACTTTTAAGTGGGTCCTTATTTCTTTTCCTAAGTT
>JAJOOR010017269.1:0-40830 GCA_036250505.1 Solanum acaule
ACAATTACAACATTATACAACAACTTCACCAATGCCTTCATGGCTACAATTCACAATAATACCACACAATAATAAGATATAACACTTCCACCAAAGGTGGATTCAACCTACCAACAACAATCAATTCAATAAAGAGAGTTCAAGCTTTCTTACCATAATCCAAAATATAGCCAAAAACACCAATACTTCACACATAAGGCTTACCACCTTTAATTCATCCATTATCAACAATTAATCATAAATAAACATTAAACAACACAAGAGATATCAATACAATTCACTTTACACATAATTCCATCAACTTTGAATTTATAGAACCAGACCTACTTCATAGCGAATTTTAGGGTTTTGTAGAAGACAAGGGTTCATGGAGTATTTCATTCAAAAACCACAAACAAACATCAATTAACCCATATCCCAATGTTTCAAATCATTTTCATGCAAGAACCCTTGATAGAATTCAAAAACAAGCTTTTAGTCACTTTTTTAAAACATTGTAAAATCCTTCGAAATTGACTCTAGAATGAAGATGAGTCCTATATGAAGAGCCACCATACCTCAATTGATGAAATCTCAAAGAAATTTGGTGGAAGGGAACCCTCAATTGAAACCCTAGCTCTCCACCTTCTTCCTCCTTGAACTTGAGAGAACTTTAGAGAAAGAGAACTTTTGGGTTTTGATTTGGAAGAATGAATTCTAAAATACAATATACAAGTTTAAATACCTTTAAAATACTTAAAACCACTTAAAACAATAACCCACATATTACCCAAACTAACCCTCACTTAGTTGGACCTTTTTAAACAAGTCAAACTTCAGTTTTATTTTCGCAGATTCCGTCGGAGCACAGGTCCGCAACGTGGAGGTGTTCCCACAAGTTTTTGGAATTAAATTTCGAGACAGTAGAGTTCGCGATACGTCTGCGACGCGAACCAAACATTTGGCCCTTGGTGAAGCTACTCCACGACGCGGACATGCTCCCTCCATGAGCATTTTTCAAGCTGCCTTGGCAGCTTGCTAGGCGAAGGGTTAGGGTCCTCCTCGGGGACCCTTAGGGTGGTCCCGAGGAGTCGTACTCAAACGTTTTGACCCTAAAAACATTTATTAAGACACTAGGGTCACCTCCACTGATTTTAGACTCCAAAGAACACATAAAAACATGAACAACTTACTAGAACACACCAACACGTAAAAGACTAGTTTCCGAATATCTTGGTCGTCCCTTGACGCTTGACTTCCAAATTCTTTAAAATTGACTAAAAAGGCTATTCTTCATTATTTTAACAAGTTATTAATGCACAAAACCCATGTGAGGCTAGACTTTCATTTTGAGGGGCGTTACAATTACCATCATTAATGGAAGGGTGCCGTAAGCCTACTGATCCCAAGGTTTATTATAAGCATGTGTGGAAGGGTGTCACGAGCCTACCGATCCAAGGATTTAACAATCAACAATATAATCATTTATACAAGAAAAGGATGCCTAAGCCCTACCGATTCGAGGTATACTTTATATTGAAGAATCCTTCATATTCTATCATTAACATTCATGAGTGTCAAATTGAGAAATAGTCTTTCAATAATAACACACTACATTCATAACATGATCACATTAACTTCATTGAATTTTCATTCATACAATTTCATGATAGCACTTCAATTTCTCATACTATACCTTCAAGGCCATGGTGACAATGTACATAATAAGGAAACATCTCTACCTTTCAAGTGGATCAACATCAAGTTAACAATTCTAAATCAGCAAGTAGCTTCTCATATCTTGTCTTTAAGGCCATAAACCTCACATAACAATACACCAACAGTACACCATAAAATAAGCATGGGTAATGACATACTTCAACAATCTAAAGCCATTTAAACAAGTTCTATTCATATACATGCATTATCAAGCAACCCACTTCATAAACGCATAAACTAGGAATGGAGAGAAATCATAGGTTCATGGAGTATTTTCATCTTAAATCATCAATACAACAATAATATAACAATAATATGCCATTAGAAAGCTTTTAAAACCATTTGTGAAAGAACCCATGAGATTGAGTAAAACCCTAGGTTTTCATGAACTTGGAATCTTTAAAAGTTTACTTTGAAGTTGACTCTAGGGTGACGGCTAACCCTAGATGAAAGATCACCATACCTTTGCTAAGATTTCCCAAGATATTTGGTGAAGAAAACCTTGAATCCAAAACCCTAGCTCCAACTTCTTCTTCTTCCTTGAGTTTGAGAGAAATATTGAGAGTGAGAACTTTGGGATTTGATTTAGGGGAAATAATGAGATAATGTCTAGTTTAAAAGACTTAAAACCTTATATATTTATCATATAAGTCATTTCAAATCAACCCTACATAAGAACACATTAAAACAAAATTACCAACAACGACCAACTTGAGGCAGCTCGTCAGGGACCACACCTAACTAAACGGGTCATGACGGGAACACCGGCTCGTTGTGGTGCCCGTGGTCCTTGAGGTAGTGTGCCTCCCATCCTTGCCAATCCCTCCATGGCCAAGACAAGTCCACGGAAGCTCCCATGAGTCGTGGTGAAACTCGTGGTCATGGGGAAGCACCTAGGCAAAGTTGCCTTGCCATCCTTGAGCCTAAGTGAACTCCAAGTTCACTTTCACGGACAGTCTAGGGAACCACGGAAAGTGGTGGTGCCCATGAACTTTTGGATAGTAGCTCCGTCAATGTACAACATCTCCCACCAACCTAAGGCAACCAAGGCTTCCCATGGCTCCGTGGTCATGACCACGAGTCGTGAAGTGGCTTGTGAAGGGGTGCCTTGGCTTGGCACCAAACTTGACCATGCTGCCTTTCCACCACAGGTGGCACCACGGCTCTTGGTGGCCACCTCGGGTTGTGAAGACCCTCGTGGTCTAAGGAGGTAGTAGGTTGGACTAGTTTTAGGTAGCCTAGGTTCCCAAACCATGGCTTACACTCAAAGCCCTTAGCCTTTGCCCTTAACTCATTACATTAACCCCATGGTGAGGCTCTAGTTTAACCTATCACTTTTCCAACTTGTTACATTATCCCCCACTTTGAAACATTCATCCTCGAATGACACTTTAAACATTTTT
This sequence comes from Solanum acaule, assembly GCA_036250505.1. Taxonomy (NCBI): domain Eukaryota; kingdom Viridiplantae; phylum Streptophyta; class Magnoliopsida; order Solanales; family Solanaceae; genus Solanum; species Solanum acaule. The sequence goes on from JAJOOR010017269.1 coordinate 3,102, forward strand.
AAGGGAAAAATGACTCAAGACTAGCAGCCCAATAATCAAGTCATATCAATATAATGCATATTCCATAGGAGGAAACATCAACTCCACATCAATAAGCTTAATGCAATACAAGAAGGTAAGAACTACTCCTACAAACTCATTATACACAACAACATCAACATTTATCATTTTGTTGGAGGAACTTCCTTCTCCAACTCACATCATGGTCAACACAACATCTTTAGGCACATTATGCAATTTTCTCATAAAAGCACCTTTAAACATGCTCAACATTTAACCTCATGAAGCATAATAGACAACTCATACTAGATGCATATTAATCACGAGGAACACAATTCAAAAACTCATTTTAACATTTAAACATACATTCATCAAGAGCATGCATAACATAAGGAAGCCATGAAAAACTCATTAACACTCATGACTCCAAAACATGAAACAAGCTACAAGGAACTCTTGGTCTCAAGCTTGAATAGGAATAGAAGAAAGTGACAAGGATATCCAAACTCACCACAACCTACTATCCATCATACCATCCCCCACTTAAGGGCAAACTCATACTATGGTCAACATGAAAAGAAACAACAACAAGGAACTATAACTTACCGGTACCTTCATTTGAATTAGCTTATTTGTCCTTGTTAGCTTGAAGAGCATTGAAACGGCCATAATTTGGAGGGATAGGAACCACACCATCTTTAGAAGCTTGCTTGGCCTCCCTTCCTCTATCCGTAAGAGTAGGACAATCTTTCACTTGTGATCATTCTTCCCACAACCATAGCACCCATTAGTACCGGCTAGTCACTTCACGTAGTGTCTCTTGCTACAAGTGGTGCAAATAGGTTTAGAAAATTGATATCCACCACCTTTCTCTTGGTTAACCTTAGGAGAACTTGAAGAATATTGGTTTGGAGCCCTCTTCTTGAACCTAGGTTGACTTTGCTCATCAGATCAACCCCTTTTCACATCCCTACTCATCCTCTTAAGTTTTGACTCCTCAATAGATTGAGCATACACTATGAGCCTAGAAATTTTCATGTCATTATGGAGCATTGTTGTATGGCACTCTTCCTTGACTAGGTCGGATACACCGGTCACAAACCTACTCATCTCATCCATAGGGTTTGACACCAAAGATGGAGCATACTTAAACAATTGGGTAAACTTCAAGGAGTACTCTTGCACACTTGTATTACCTTGCCTAAGGTTGATAAACTCCTCAACCTTACACTCCCTCTTCTCATGGGGAAAGTACCTACCAAGGAAAGCTTCCTTAAACTCCTCCCATTCTATAGGATCTGCTCCCATCGGCCTATTGGCCTTCCATTGAGTGAACCAAACTTGGGCAACATCTTTTAATTGATAGGAGGCAAGCTCCGCCGTTTCTTTTGAAGTCACCCCCATAGCACTCACTACCTTATACACTTCATTTAGAAATTCTTGGGGATCCTCTCCCACCTTAGAACCTAGAATACCGGAGGATTCATCCTCACAAAGTATCTCAACTTAGAAGCCATATTATCCTCATTAGTATTCACCCTAGGCCCCATATCTCTAGTCCCTTGAGCCGCCATGGCCCGGGTCAAGATTAAGAAAGCCGACCTAATCTCTTTATTGGTCATATCTGGAACCTCTACCGGAGCTTGGACGTCTTGAGGACCTTGGGGAGGAACTCCCTCATTCACATTATCTTCTCATACTCTCCTTGCAGGTCTCCCTCTCTTATTCATATCCTATTAACACAAGAGAAAGGTTAGGAAAAGAACACTTACAGAACTAAACTCAAAGGCACGACATCAAGAATATCAAAAAGGTGTAACTTCTAACGTCCTATAGCCTCTCGCTCATTTATGTGTTGTGATTCACACCGATGAACAAGACTCTACTAGATGTGGCCTGTGAGACTTTGATCCTAAAAACAATTTCCAAAATCTTGTACTCTGATACCATGTTTGTCACGACCCGAGTCTAGTCCCCGGCAGCAACATGGCGTACTCGACCCCGAGGGGTCTCATACAAGCCTAATAGCATTTCATTGCATTCGATAGAGAAATAGTGCGGAATTTAAAAGTCATTTAAATCCAAAATATCAAACTTCATTTAAAAGAGAAACTTGAAATATAGCAGAAGTCTAAATCTTACATGGCCAACTTAGACACAATCTTAAAGCATACTAGGGACACAACCCTTTACAATCAAAACAACTACTAAAATGTCTATTACATGAACAAAAGAAATTTAAAAGTCTTATCCTCGAATCTATGAGGACATACCAAGTCTCGAAGGAAAAGCAATCCAACACTTCAAACTAGCTAGGAGGAATCACTTGCCGAAACCTACACTTGTAGTAAAAACATGAAGAATATGGGTTAGTACACAGAAATGTACTAAGTATGATGACCTTGCAAAACATGCTTTAAAAGGGGATATTTTGGTTGGAAACCATGCATTATGCCACTTTTTGAAATATCATGGACAATAGCGTAAAAGACATCATATACATAATGGAAAAAATTACCTTTACATTGGACCTTCACCTCAAGCAACCCTTATGCTATGCCTTGTGCAATGTATGGATAGTGTCCCATACCACCATCCACACTAGGGCACCACATTTAGGTCACCTAAAGTGAACTGACCATTCATTTCCTTTCATCTTTAAGCCATATTCATACATAAAAGACATATCATTTCATAAGGCATGCCAAAGGAAAATAACTCATAATATAACCCAAGTATAGTATGCATATCACATTAAGCATTTTAGAGCCAACAATCTTTAATAACTTCATTTAGAACACATTCATGTCATACTCATTAGGATTTAGAAAAACTCACTATGACCCTCTCAAAGCCTACTCGTGCAATGTATAGGTAGCATCCCATACTACTACCTACACTTTGTAGAACCTATCAAGAACCCACAATGAAATCTCTCACATGATGGGAAGTAAGCATTTAACCGACATAGACCATGAGAGCTTATCATGGAATCCGGTGTCATAAATCCCCACACCGTAAATAGTTGGTCTACTTGCCTAAGGAAGACCTGTTCATATAGCTTAGGTGGATCCTGATATATCGTCAATTTACGATATTTCTAATATATTTCACTTACAAGTTGTGTGTGTTTAGGGACTTTTTGTATTGGTTTTTATGTGTTTTTATCATATTTTGCAGGAAAGATGTTCAGGCGTGGAAATAAAGAGATAGCTGGAAGAAATATAGAAAAGGGAATCTACGGAGGTGATCTACGGATCGTAGGTCCATTGACGCTCTGTAGATGGTGGTCATAGATCAGCAGCCAAGGCATGGAAGGCAAATAAGGGAAATCTGACCAAGTGTGGAACCATGGTGACCATTGACGGTCCGTAGATTGATCTACGAACTGTACTGTTGATCCATAGATTGATACTGCGAGGGTTCCAGTACTTGATTTTTAAAGATTCTAAGTATGGATCTACGGAGAGGGATTGATGAACAGTAGATCGATCTACGGTCCGTACTGCAGTTCCGTCGTTTGCTTAAGAAAAGCTGATTTTTGGAACTTGAAATATTTTCTAAATCTTGGCTGACGGAAGGGACTCACAGACCATATATCCATTGACGAACCGTGAGTCAGTCTCGTGGAATGAAGACGCGTTCCTGAACAAACTTTCCTTGTTTTGTTTCCCTTTTAATTTAGAACTTGTTTTCTATAAATAGGATATGTAAACCTCGTTTTGGGTGTTGAATTTTATTATTGTGATTCGAGTTCTTGACTTGGGAGATTAACTTGTAACTTTAGCAATTCTGAGGTAGACATGAAGAATCGTGAGTCCCCACCAGCGAGACCATCTATTGTGGAGGCACCAGAATTGGAACTTAAAGCTCTACCACCACATTTAAGGTATGTATTCTTGGGCGAAAATAACACTTTGCCGGTCATCACTGCGGCAGATCTAAATGCGAGACTAGTAGAGTGCTTGGTAACTGTGCTAAAGAGGTTCAAGCGAGCTATTGGGTGGACTATTGCGGATATTATTAGGATTCCTCCCGGTATTTGTTCCCACAAAATCTAACTCATGCCAGATCACAAACCTAGTATTGAGCACCAAAGAAGATTAAATACACCTATTCAAGAGGTAGTTAAAAAAGAGATCATTAGGTGGTTGGATGCTGGAGTTATCTATCCCATTGCAGATAGTAGTTGGGTATGCCCTGTTCAATGTGTGCCCAAGAAAGGTGGGATTAATGTGGTTCCTAATGAGAGAAACGAGCTTGTTCCGATGCGACCCATGACTAGATGGAGAGTCTGCATGGACTATCGGAAGCTAAATGCTTCGACAGAAAAGGACTATTTCCCTATGCCATTCATGGATCAGATGTTGGATACACTTGCTGGAAAGGGTTGGTATTGTTTTCTTGATGGTTATTCGGGCTACAATCAGATTTCTATTGCTCCAGAGGACCAAGAGAAGACCACCTTCACTTGCCCTTATGGGACTTTCGCCTTCAAACGGATGCCTTTTGGGTTGTGCAATGCTCCAGCGACCTTCCAACGTTGTATGATGTCGATATTCTCTAATATGGTGGAGGACACTATTGAGGTATTTACGGATGATTTCTCTGTGATAGGTGACTCTTTTGATCAATGTCTAAATCATTTCACCGAAGTACTCAAAAGGTGTGAAGATTGCAATCTGGTGCTGAATTGGGAGCAGAGCCACTTTATGGTGAAAGAAGGGATAGTTCTAGGTCATCGAATTTCTGAAAAGGCCATTGAGGTAGATAAAGCGAAAGTTGAAGTAATAGAAACACTTCCCCTACCTATCTTTGTAAAAGGTGTGTGGAGTTTTCTTGGGCATGAAGTTTTTTATAGGAGATTCATCAAAGATTTCTCAAAAAATGCACATCATTTGTGCAAACTGCTCGAGAAGAAGTGTAAGTTCTATTTTGATGATTCTTGTCTTAGAGCATTTGGAGAGTTGAAGGAGAAGTTGCTTACTGCACCTATCATTATTTCATCGGATTGGGGACAACCGTTTGAGGTAATGTGCGATGCGAGTGGAGTGGCGCTTGGTGTAGTATTGGGACAGAGGCGAGAGAAAATTCTTCACCCTATTTACTATGCTAGCAAGGCTCTAAATGTGGCCCAGAATAATTATACTGTGACTGAACAAGAGCTCCTTGCGGTAGTTTTCACATTTGAGAAATTTCGATCCTACTTGCTTGGTACCAAGGAGTGCATACTGACCATTCTGCATGGAGGTATTTGCTGGCGAAGAAGGATGAAAAACTGAGGCTAGTTAGATGGGTATTGTTACTGCAAGAGTTTCATTTTGTGGTAAAGGATAGCTAGGGGACCAAAAATCAAGTTGCCGATCACTTGTCTAGATTAGAGGAAGAGGCTATGCTAAAGCTTGGTGATAGGGCTAAAGTTAATGATGCTTTTCCAGATGAACAGGTATTGGCTGATTCTCATGATCTGATTCCTTGGTTAGCAGACATTGCTAATTATTTGGCAAGCGATATTGTGCCCCCAGATTTGTCTTTTTACCAAAGGAAAAAGTTTATGCATGATGTGAAGAAATTCTTTTGGGATGAGCCTTACTTGTATCGTAGTGGTGATGATGGGATTATTCGTCATTGTGTGCCCGAAATTGAGATGTTGAGTGTACTTGAAGCATGTCATACATCGCCTGTTGGTGGGCATCATAGTGGTATTCGAACTGCACATAAGATTTTGCAGTGTGGATACTATTGGCCTACTATCCACCAAGATGCTCATGATTTCGCCAAGTCTTGTGATCGTTGCCAAATAGAAGGAGGGATTTGAAAGAGGCAAGAGATTCCTATGAATCCTATATTGGTGAAGAGTTGTTTGATGTATGGGGCATTTCTTTTATGAGTCCATTTGTGAGTACAGATGGGATGAAATGTATTTTTGTTGCGGTTGATTATGTATAGAAGTTGGTGGAAGCAGTTGTGCTCCCCAACAATGAAGGTAAAGTGTCACCGCATTCTTGAAAAAGAATATCTTCTCCAGATTTGGTACATCGAGGGCTATTATTAGCGATGGAGGTTCCCACTTTTATAATAAGTTGTTCAAGGCGCTACTTGAGAAATACAGTGTCTGCCACAATGTAGCCACTCCTTACCATCCGCAGACTAGTGGCCAAGTTGAAGTGTCCAACAGAGATATCAAACAGATTTGGCAAAGACTGGGAATGCTAATAGAATGGATTGGCCAAGGAAGCTTGATGATGCTCTGTGGGCCTATCGTACTGCATACAAGACTCCCATAGGTATATCTCCTTACCAACTAGTATATGGGAAATCTTGCCATTTACCGGTAGAGCTAGAGCATAAGGCTTTGTGGGCGATGAAGAATCTAAATTTGGATTGGGGCGCCGCATCTAATCAAAGAATGAATGACTTGAATATGCTTGATGAGTTCCGCCTAAAAGCTTATGAAAGTTGAGCCTTGTACAAAGAGAAGATGAAGAGGTATCATGATCAAAGAATTGAAAAGCGAGAATTTGTTGTGGGTGATTTTGTGCTTCTATTCAACTCTAGGTTGCACATGTTTTCGGGGACACTCAAATCCAAATGGACAGGGCCATTTTTGCTCACAAAAGTATTTCCTCATGGAGCAGTTGAGCTTGACAACAGTGACGAAACAAGGTTCATGGTTAACGGGCAAATGATCAATATCTATTTGGGAAACGCAGAAAGTGTGCAAAAGGTTGTGGAGGCCTATCATCTTGATGAAGTCTAAGTAATCAAGAGGCCTGCGTCGTGCCGTGACGTTAAATAAAGCGCTGCTTGGGAGGCAATCCAAGATGTACAATCTAGCCAACGATAGGTTTTTGTTTTATATCTAGCAGTTTATGTGTTTAGTTGATTATCTGTATTAATTTAGATAGGTGTTTTAGTTTTTTTTAGTGTTGGCTAGAATTAGTATAGGGTCGGTGTCTAAAAAGTGTCCAAAAAATGTAAAAATAATAGCCTAATGGTTGCTACATGTGCAGGTACGCTATGAAAATTCTGCAGAAAATGGTCTGGTGCAGAGGTCTACGGACCCCATCGACGGTCCATTGATCTATTCACGGACCGTGGATGGTGTCCGTAGATCCCAGGTAAGCCCCTAAACTTGTCCAAGTGTAAGAGTGATCTATGGTCCCAATCTACGGACCGTAGATTGACCCACGGACCATAGACGGGGACTCGTGGGTACAAATCCCTTATTCTGTCTGACCCGACCCGAACCCCCTTATTTAAAAAACCCCAATTTTAAATCATTCCACCTCCCTCCATTTACTTCCAAACCGTTTCATAGCTTCCCAAACTCCTAAAATCACTCCATCACTCCCCAAATCAATCTTCCCCTCCTTTTCCCCAAACTTCTACATTCCCTTTCCTCTCCAAAACTCCACTCATCCCTAAAAATCCCCACAAAGGTCTGGTGTACGGGTTCGGCAAAATTAGGCGACTAGTGTGGTCTTGAAAAAGCTTAGTGTCATCATGCAATCACCCCACTCCTCATTGCTTGTAAGGTAATAGACCTTCTCCTCACTTTGAATTTTGATTCATTGATAGATTATAGAAAGTCAGGGATTTGATCTTGACCTTGGGTACTTGTTAGATGAAATTTCATGCTAAAAGTGGAAGTTACACTACCCTTGGAATGATAGATAGTGATTGTGTTGCCTTGTCGTATGAGATTATAAGTCTAAGTGTAAGTCTCGACTTAGGGTTCCAAAGTTTGTCTTCAATACTTGTTAAAATGATTAATCGGAATCCTGAGAATGATAAACTAGCACGATTAAATGTTGAAATGCATGGTTAGACTAGGATGCTGTTGAAAATGGTCAAATGGGTGGGCTTGAAATTTAACCATGTCTGAAACTTGGCATAGATCCCATCCACGAGACCCCATCTACGGACCGTAGATCAATGTACGGACTGTAGATCAAGTCCGTGGTTGGATGCACTTAAAAATTTCACAAAGTGTGAAACCACGGAGGTGGACTACCAATCTACGGACCGTTCTACACATCTGTGGTTTCCATCTACAATCAATATTGTTGGTCCTCTGATCCACGAAAGGGTTCCACGGACCGTATATCAGTCTACAGACTGTAGGTTCCCTCTGTGGATGATCATTGTAGCCACTTTCTAAATATTTTTTTGGGTCTTTGTTACTGTTCGTTTTAAGTTCTAAATTTTTTTCAACTGTGTTTATAGTTAGTTTTGGCACTATTATTGCTTCCACAGGTACGATGGCACCCAAGAAGCTAGTCACCTACTCAAAACAAGGCAAGTCAAAATTTGTTGCTCCTATCTTCAGGTTAATCGATGAGGACACGGACACAGAAAAAGATCTAGCATACGTTTCTCCCAACACAAAGACTTCTCCCACTGCACCCCGAGCCACCAGAGGCACCCCTCGGAAGGTGATTCCCAACGTAGTCACTGTCTCCCAGTCTGATGAGGAACACACACCGATCGGGTCACCAATTGGGGTTGCTTCCAGCTCAACTACTAGATCTACGTCTGGCTCCGAGTCTGCCCGTGCTTCGGGCTCTGAGTCTAGCCATGCTTCAGGCTCCGACTCTGCCCATGCTTCGGGGTCCAATGCCATGTCAGCCACAGGGGCTAGCCAAAATGAACAAGTTGCCTCGTCTGATGAGGCCACTAGCTCGGAGTCACTACCAGCACCAAGGAATGAGGATCCTACTCCAGTGGCCGGCTAGCCAAACAGATGGTGTGTTGAGGACCAATGGCAGATTTATCGGGATGCCAAGATGAGAAATGACAAAGAGAAGATGGCCCGACTTATTACAGAGGAGCGCAGAGTCCTCACGGGGAGCTTGCACACTGTCCCTGACATCTATCAACTTTTTAACCTTCACAAGTGTGACTGGATGGCTCGAGACCCAGGGACCTATAGCGAGGAGATTGTGCGGGAGTTCTATGCCTCCTATGCTGCCACTTTTCGTGGTTCGATCTCCAAGCGGTCAAAGCCCATTGACCAAGATCCTCTCACTTCCATTGTGGTCCGGGGTTCTCCGGTGGACATATCACATGCCACCATCAGCCACTTTCTCTATGGTCCGACCACAGGTCACTCTTGGTCACTAAACACAACGGAGTTTGAGTATAGATAGGACATTGTGCGTAGCGGTGCTTTCCAGAGGAATACGGAGCAGCGAGAGGCTGTAATACTATGGTTGGCTAAGTACATTGCTGCAGATGGAGAGCGTGCAGATTTGGTCACCGCCCCACAGTTAGGTATCCGAAAGGCCACATTGAATTTTGTGGCTAAGCTCTTCTGGTTGTTGGTGCGTAACAGGGTGTCACCGACAAAAGCTGACAACCAACTCACATAGGACAGAGCGGTCATGGTTACAACATTGGTAGTAGGAGTACAGATTGACTTTGCCCGCATGCTGCTGGTAAAGATTCACGAGAGGGCATTCAAGACCTCCACTACTTACCCCTTTCCATGTTTGATTTTCCAATTGTGCAGGGACTCTGGAGTACCGATCTGGCATTGTGATAGGTTGATCCACCCTACTAGGACTTTGGATATCAGCCTCATTTGTGATGAGGCAAATGTGGCAGCACCTCGCAGAGAGCCCCACGTTGAGGTACCTCCCTTGGGCACATATCTTGCAGACACGGTGGGGCAGGCACAGGGCGGTGACCCCATTATTTTAGAGCACGCCGATACTGTCCCGGCCTCCTCTTCCTAGGCTACTAGTAGGGCTCCTAGCTTATCCAAGCCCATACCACCGTTAGGAGCTGCTGTTGTCCCGTTGGCCAGAGTACAAAAATTAGAGGCTCATATGGCCACACTGTTGTATAACATCCAGCCTTGGATGCAAAAGTCAGTAGCTGAGTCCGAGGCCAGAATGGAGCGAAGGATGGAGGGCATGATGGACCGGAAGATCTAGGTCGTTAATAAGCATCTGATGCGTTTGAATTGGGAGTCCTTGAGCAACCAGCCCCGACCATGGATCTATCCTCTTTTAAGTCCGAGTTAGCCAGTCTCCAGGCCGACGTTGATGCCATTTGTTACGCCCCAAACTATGGGAGGCGCAATGGGCACGCGGTACCTTATTAGACCAAGCTAGACACTAAAACATAATGGAAAGCAAATAACAAGGGCCGACAAGGCCTTCACAATTCAATACTGAAGCAAGATAAGTGGACCAACGAGGTCACAAGAATATAAATGACATAATAGAAGGGCCGGAAAGACAAATATAATTTATAATGAATTAGCAAGCCGAATAAGGCTACAACTAAAATCTTATATTCAATAAGGCAATAAATGGAAGCTAAGAAGGCCCAACATAGGGTGTCCACAAGTCTCTATGAATACTACAACTCAAATGGGGGGGACGAGGTCTTGAAACTACCAATACCTATATACCCAACTCATGTACGCAAAACCTAAAGATGACCAACAACTCCAGGAAGATGGAGCTTACCATTCCTCAGCTGAGACAACACCACTATTGCAAAGGCCAATCAAGACCTTGTCTGAACCTACAACATGAAATGCAGCATCCCCAGGCAATGGGATGTCAGTACGAATGAAAATGTACTGAACTGCAATAAAAATGGTAGTGGAGATTCAACATGAAAGTGAAACTCAAATAGCCTCCATGATCAACATCTGACCTCATAGTAGCTAAATTGGCATGGTATGCTCGTGTAATCATATGTCATGAATACATATATATATATATATATATAAATGCAAATGCATGACATACCCAACCAAATGCTAGCAATGGTGGTACCTTCCGGTAGCGAACCGGCTTCATATTCGCCAACTTGTGGCCATCCGTGTCTCATACGTATAAATATAGGCAATAGGCCCCATGCCTCCCGATTATAGCTCGGGATTAGAATGCATAGAATATCATGTCATGAATTTGTAATGCATAATGTTGCCATAGTCATGTTCCCAATCTTGGCCTATTGGTACTCTTGTTCTCATAATCTCGTAATCCCTTCCATATAACATGTTAACGACTCATAGGCTTTTAGAACAAACTCGAACAACTTAGCAATTTAATCATTTAGGAACTGACAGGAGACTGACATGGCTGACTTACTATATGAACGATTTCAATATGGTAATAGTATTACTCTTTTCAGAAACATGATTACTTGATGAGTTTACAATCAAAAGAATGGGGTACAAGGTTTAGTACGAATATGATTTTCAAACCATTATCGTAAGAACTTCGCACGAGAAAGGAAGGTTTAACAATACCCTTAGGTATAACATAATAAATCTCCATCATTTGAGTCTCACTCTTAGGACAATATCTTGCTAATGGACATAAGAAATAAGAACTCTATGGAACGTAACTTTTATCCATCAACCATATTTTACAGTCGTACATGCACAACAATGACACGTTAAAATTAAGAAAAATGAACAGCTGACATTCCAATGCCCTTCATAGAGGGTCTTCCTAGCAATAGAGTAGTATAAAAAAGTAATTATTCGATAATTTATAGTATTAAAAAAAATTGTGCGATATAAAAGAGTATTATTTTTTTGCCTTAACATACCTTAAATGAGAATTTGGAATAACTTGCAGATAATCACTTTTATATTGGTAATTGAATATGCCTTCAAATAGAATTTCCCATAGTAATTCTTCAACAAAAGTAAAAAGAAGAGTAGTGATTTTTGTGTTCCCAGTAAATTGTTGAACTGATTGTTGAAGCTGTAAGCATATTCATATAGTAGCGTAGAAGCTAGATAAAATGAGTCCCCACGAATTGCTCAAGTCAAACACATAGATATGCTTCCTTTTTGTTTAGTAATTATTTATATACAATTAAGTGTGTCAATATATATAAAATGATATCTGGCACTATAGAGAATTGTTGCTGCCATTACCCACTTCCACGTGGAAGTGGGGTTGTGATATAACAATATATATATTATACATTTTTCATATACTACAATTAATGAAGAAATAAAATCATTTCGAATAAAACTTCTCATATAATAAACTTTTTTTTCCAACATAACTTCATTTACTATCCCCGCTAAAATATCAATAAATTATAAAATCCTTTAAATAACACATACACCACAATATAACGTAACTACATTATTTTCATAAATATCTAAGATATTTTAAAAGACTATTAAAAATATTATTTTAATTAATTCATTTTTTTTATATTTTGATTTAAAATCGTGTTATCGAATCATGCATAATGTCATAATAAAACTCTCAAATTTAAGCTCCTAAGCCTTCAATATGGAGTAATGAATAATCGTAAACACCTTAGGTGTTATACCATTCTTGCCACCCCTACAGTTCAGCCTTAGGCTGCACTTACTGTGTTGGCTGATGATACGATGTTGGATGCCTTATTCAGTGGGACTGTCGAGGAGGCGCCTGAGCCTACACATACAAAAGGCAAGAGGCACCGTTCTAATCGCACTAAGGAGGAAAAAGCCCAAAAGAGATAGCGTAAGTAGGAGAAGGAGGCTAGGACGGCCTCGATTTTAGAGGAAGAGTTGCGCCAACAGAGGGTGCGTGAGAGTATTGTAGGGGCATCGAGTTCTGCCCTAGTTGTAGAGGTCCCGCCTATCGTGAGGGACGTTGTGAGCACCATTGATGGTGCGGTTAGAGTGACCGAGAGCACTACTGAGGGTGCTATGAAGGTTGATGTGGGCACTACTGAGGGTGACCCATGTATGGTTCCAGCGGGCTCCTGGAAATTGGACCCACCGGCTTGTTGATCATTCTTCGGCGCTATGCGCCACAGGTTTGCTTCACCCAATCCATTATCTTTTACTGTATTTGTATGCATTGGGGACAATGGCATATATTTTTGTTGGGGATGGGGTAAATGGATTGAGAGTGATATGGTGAATTCTAAGTAACCCAACTCATAAATCCTCTCTTGGGGTTTTCTTACCTGTGTTCTTTTTTGCCAATAGACAGTTTAATTTCTATTGAACCGGCATGTGTTAAGATCGTATGTATAGAAGCATGACAAAGAATGAAGCATGATGGCTTACAGAAAAAAAAACAATTGACACCCATTAAAATTTGGTCATGTGTGCTAGAATTTGTAGGCTAAGATAAGTGGAATGTGTTGGCTCTGAGTATGACATGATAATGACCCAACTTGATGGCATGACTTAAGCTGAAACTTGAACTGGGTAATCTGATAATCTGATAATGAAATTATGTGCCAATAGTGTGTGAGAATAGTTGATTTTTCAAACAGATTTTACACAAAACTAGAACTTGCCCGGTTAGTCCTGCTAAGACAATTCACTCTAGAAGCTAGGAGGTGATCATATGCCCTTGTTCTGATAAGTCCACAAATTGCCTAAATGAAAGATCCAACCAAATGAAATAAATGCTCCCTTTGATCCAAATGCTTTGAGCCTAAAATTAGACCATTTCTTTCTAAACCCCAAACTCACAATCCCATAAATCTACTATGTTGGCCCCGGTACCTCCTTGGACATGTGCACCTCGACTTAGGTCAAAAGCCTAAGTTGAGGGTGACTAATATAAACGGTAACTTCAATCTTGGCCCTAACCCGATATCAGGTATTGTGCACCACAACGAATGGAAAATCCATTAGTTGAGGGTGGCTATGAAAGAGGAAATTGAAGGAAAAATGGGTATGAAAAGAGTTTGATGTTGAAAAAAAATAGAAAGAAAAGAGAGGAATGGATGTGACTTGTTGAAAGTTAAAGAAAAAGCATAAAACGCAAGAAAGAGATAGAAGTGAAGAATAAAAAGATCTACAAAGCCTAAAGTCACATCCATGGTTGAAGAAAATCAAGGGAAAGAAGGTAAAACGGTAGGGTGACAAAAATAGGTTGAAAGCCTAGTGTAATGTCAAGGAGGGTAGAAAGTCATTAAGAAGTACCCAAATGTACCACACATGACCCTGAGCCTACGTTACAAGACAAGAAAGTCCTATAGTGATCCTAGAGTCTAATTTGGGGACTCTAAGCAGTGAAAATAAGGGCAAGCCTAAGGTACTGAGCACTAACTGTACTTGAAGTTGTTTCTGAGTGTGAGTGTTGAATGAATCCTTGTACTCAAAGTCGTAGTCATTGTGTGAAAGAAAAGGGATTTCGTTTGAAGTATGGGCACTAGTTGCATTATCGAAAAGTTGGTACTTTGATGATAGTAAAACAGTGTATGTTGTGTATTGGTTGGTCGATCGTTTTCATGGTTTGATCCAAATGAATTAGCTTGTCGAGTCTAAGAGAACAAATTTTGCACCCGGAAAGTGAGTGGGATAGAGAGCCATGTGATTGCTTGTGCTTGAAATGTTTGTTTCTATAAAAGTGTCGTTTAGAGTCTTAGTGCGTCGCTTGAGGACAAACAATGAATTTATGTTGAGGGTTTTGATATACCGTGAGTTTACGGTATTTCTAATACATTTCACTTACAAGTTGTGTGTGTCTAGGGCCTTTTTGTATTAGTTTTTATGTGTTTTTATCATTTTTTGCAGGAAAGATGTTCAGGCGCGGAAATAAAGAGATAGCTGAAAGAAATGCAGAAAAGGGCATCTACGGAGGTGATCTACGGACCGTAGGTCCATTGACTCTCCGTAGATGGTAGTCATAGATCAGCAGCCAAGGCATGGAAGGCAAATCAGGGAAATCTGACCAAGTGTGGAACCACGGTGACCATTGACGGTCCGTAGATTGATCTACGGACCGTACTGTTGATCCGTAGATTGATACTGTGAAGGTTCCAGTACCTGATTTTTGAAGATTCTAAGTATGGAGCTACGGAGAGGGATTGACAGACCGTAGATCGATCTACGGTCCGTACTGCAGTTCCGTCGTTTGCTTCAGAGAAGCTGAATTTTGGAAGCTGAAATATTTTTGAAGTCTTGGCTGACGGAAGGGACTCACGGACCGTAGATCCATTGACGGTCCGTGAGTCAGTCTCGTGGAATGAAGACGCGTGCCTAAACAAACTTCCCTTATTTTGTTTCCCTTTTAATTTAGGACTTGTTTTCTATAAATAGGGCATGTAAACCTCGTTTTTGGGGGTTGGATTTTATTATTGTGATTCTAGTTCTTGACTTGGGAGATTAACTTGCAACTTTAGCAATTCTTAATTTCCTAAGTTCGTTTTGAAGATTTTGGTGTTGCAATTCAAAATGAATTTCTGGGTTTATTATTCTTCCTACGTAAGTTCATAATTGTTTCATCTAAAACAATGAATTGTGTTCATATTATTATGGGTAACTTAACTCCACAACTAGGGTTGTGGGAACCATGAGCGATTGACAAAATATGAATATTAACTAAGCAATTCTTGAATAGTGTTGTTGCATGCATTGATAATTCTTTCGTTTAGAAGTCTTTTTAATGAGTGTACGCGTTAGAACTCGCCTTGTTGCTACTTCCTGGACCAAGGAGGTAATCAACAAGAAAAGAATTATCAGCATAGATTTAGTGTGATACTATCTAATAGGCTAGTGTTGATTGGTACGAAGTAATAACTAAGCCAAACATCGATTATGATGTCTAACATGAGGTAAAGGTAAGGGTTAGTAAATTATACACACGTAGCCGGACCAAGGTTCGGGGTGAAATTCTCTAGATGCCGGACCAAGGATGTAGAGATACCTAACTTATCACTTTGCATGTAGCACACTAGGAAAGGATTGCTATTACTAGAATTACTGCATTATGAGCTTGTGGGGAACACGTATACCCTAGTTTCTTCTCTCATCTTGATAACAACCAAAATTGACCTTTGATTACTGATTACTTATTGAATTCTTACAATTTTTTTCTCAAACCCCCCCCCCCCTTTAATTACTTGTTTCTGGAAGTAATTTTACTAATCGAATATAATTGTTGGTTAAAGTAAAGTCTAAACCATTTTCCTCATAGGATCGACCCCAACCTACAAGTTGGGTTCTTTACTTGAAAACGATCGATTATGCTTCTTTAGGGAGGTGTAATTTGAGCGTATCAGATCAACTAGCTAGACTTATGCGGGCACATAGTTTATGGGATAAGGTAAACAATCATTGAAACTCATGCCTAACTTTGGGAGAGTTTCCATCTAACTAAATCCACTCAGTGCTTAGCCTACATTCCCATAGAATAGTTCCTTACCTTGACATTAACACATATGAGGGGTGCCATTGGCCTACCGACTCCAATTCATTCATTAACACGTGAAAGGGGTGCCTTAAGCCTACCGATTCAAGGTTCATTAGGAAAGCTCATTAACTCCTCTTGAAAGGGTGCCATAGGCCTACCGGTTCAAGTCTCATCATTAACCTTCATGGAAAGGTGCCATAAGCCTACCGTTTCCAAGGTTTATTACCATCATTAATGGAAGGGTGCCGTAAGTCTACCGATCCCAAGGTTTACTATAAGCATATGTGGAAGGGTGCCACGAGCCTACCGATCCAAGGATTCAACAATTAACAATATAATCATTTATACAAGAAAAAGATGCCTAAGTCCTACCAATTCAACATATACTTTATATTGAAGAATCCTTCATAGTCTACCATTAATATTTATGAATGACAAATTGAGAAATAGTCTTTCAATAATAACACACTACATTCATAACATGATCACATTAGCTTCATTGAATTTTCATTCATACAATTTCATGATAGCACTTCAATTTCTCATACTATACCTTCAAGGCCATGGTGACAATGTACATAATAAGTAAACACCTCTACCTTTCAAGTGGATCAACATCAAGTTAACAATTCTAAATCGACAAGTAGCTTCTCATATCTTGTCGTTAAGGCCATAAACCTCACATAACAATACACCATAAAATAAGCATGGGTAATAACATACTTCAACAATCTAAAGCCATTTAAACAAGTTCTATTCATATACATGCATTATCAAGCAACCCACTTCATAAAGGCATAAACTAGGAATGGAGAGAAATCATAGGTTCATGGAGAATTTTCATCTTAAATCATCAATATAATAATAATATAACAATAATATGCCATTAGAAACCTTTTAAAACCATTTGGTGAAAGCACCCATGAGATTGTGTAAAACCCTAGGTTTTCATGAACTTGGAATCTTTAAAAGCTTACTTTGAAGTTGACTCTAGGGTGAAAGCTATCCCTAGATGAAGGATCACCATACCTTTGCTAATATTTCCCAAGAAATTTGGTGAAGAAAACCTTGAATCCAAAACCCTAGCTCCCACTTCTTCTTCTTCCTTGAGTTAGAGAGAAATATAGAGAGAGAGAACTTTGGGATTTGATTTGGGGAAATAATCAGAGAATGACTAATTTTGAAGACTTAAAACCTTATATATTTATCATATAAGTCATTTCAAATCAACCCACATAATAACACATTAAAACGAAATTACCAAAAACCCCAACTTGAGGCAGCCTGTCAGGGATCACACCCATCTAAACGGGTCGTTAGGGGTAACACGGCTCTTGGTGGTCTTGAGGTAGTGTGCCTCCCATCCTTGCCAATCCCTCCAAGGCCAAGGCAAGTCCACAGAAGCTCCCACGATGCGTGGTTCACACCATGAGTCGTGGTGAAACTCGTGGTCATGGGGAAGCACCTAGGTAAAGTTGCCTTGCCTCCCTTGAGCCTAAGTAAACTCCAAGTTCACTTTCACGGACAGTCTAGGGCACCAAGGCTCGTGGTGGTGCTCGTGAACTTTTGAACAGTAGCTCCGTCAACTTACAACATCTCCCACCAAGCTAAGGCAATCCTACGAGTCTTCCCATGGCCCATGGTCATGACCGCGAGTCGTGAAGGGTTGCCTTGGCTTGGCACCAAACTTGAGCATGATGCCTTGCCACCACGGGTGGCACCATAGCTCGTGGTGGCCACCACAGGTTGTGAAGACACTCGTGGTCTAGGGAGGCAGTAGCTAGGAATAGTTTTAGGTAGCCTAGGTTCCCAAACCATAGCCTACACCCAAAGCCCATAGCCTTTGCCCTTAACTCATGACATTAACCCCATGGTAAGGCTCTAGTTTAACCTATCACTTTTCCGAGTCATTACACTTCTTATTTACCAAGTCAATGTAGTTATGCATGATGTCCAATGAACACCCAAGTACCAACTTTATATCCGAACATCTACATTTCACTCTCTTCCCCCAAACAGGAACGAAGTCAACTGGTTAAATAGGTTGGGCTTCTTCTTTTCTTTAGGAACCAACTTCCCGTATTCCGCATAAAATTCCCTAACCCAAGTAGGAATGTAAGGGCTCCGGGGTTTTGTAAGCACTTAATATTTGTGGAACTTTAGAGGGTTTCACACTTCAGGCTATCTGTCCACCACACCGTCGGTAGACAACAACTTTTCTTTTAAGATGGTCCTCAGACCCTCGACCTTTAGTTTGTTGATTAATCAGGGATGAGGACCCTAAATTGGAGGAGCATGTACAACTATTCAAGATGGGGTTGTAGCTGGAGGTGGAGGAGTAGTCATTGGAGGCACCGAGATCCTCGAAGGATCATTCAAAGACTTGGAGTATATCTGTGCTCTCCTTGAGTGTAGTAGCTGATCATCTTCCTTGTTGGAGATGGAGGTCGGAGAACTATCCTCAAAACCACCCTCGTTGTCAGAGGGAGTGAGTTACTGGCATAAATTCCCTCACTATTAGAGTTCTCCTCTGCTGGTGTTTGCTGAACTGGGCGCTTGCGCTTTCGCTTTCCCCTTTTTGGAGGAAGTTTTGTAGCCAGGGCTCGGGAATGAGCAGTTTCCTCATCTACGACAATCCCTCAAGCCTGCCTTCACCGCGGTTGATTTGTACCACCAAATTTGGGTCTAGCCATACCTTTAAAACAATATGGAAAACGTTAGATGTAGTTAAGAAAAATGTTAGTGAAACAATTTTAGGAAGACTCGCCGAACCGGTCAGCGAGTCGCCGAACACCTTTAGTCATGACCCAAGGCTACCCCCTAGATATGACACGGCGTATAAGACTCTGAAAAGTCTCATACAAGCCTCATAGCATATCATAAACATAAAAAGCATAGGAAAAAGTGCAGAAATTTAAAACTTTTCTTTACAATTGAAATCTCTTATAAAACCAAATGTAAGTCTACAACACTATTTCTTAAACCATCTACAAATCTTGAATACAATCTTAGGGACACATCCCTTACAAAAGTCTGAAGCATAAGAAAAGACAAAAAGGACATAATGGTCAACCCATCGAATACTATGAGGAATCACCAAGTTTCTATTTCTTGATCTACAATGATCCTAGCCACGAAGATGGAAGTTGATATCACCGAACCCTACACTTGTAAAAAATATAAAAGAAATATGGGTTAGCACATAATGTACTAAGTATGATAGCCATGCATAAAAACCTTTGAAATATTGCTAAAAGGTACAACTTTGTTAAAAGCATGCACTTAGCTAGTTTAAACCATCATTTAGAAAGTAGTGTGAAAACACAAGTTACAAGCATAAGAGACATCATAATAAGACATAGGCTATAACATAGTAGTTAACAATCACAACTAGTGAGTATAACAAACACCATTATAAACATATACATAGTCGTTACAGTCTAGTTTTAGTATAATAGAAGAGTAACAATTCATGAGCCACCTCAAAGCAAGCTTGTGCAATGTATAAGTAAGACCACATAATCCTACCCATACTAAGAAAGTCACTTTAGATCCTCGTTTATGTTTACCCTCTCTCTTTAACTAATCTTTAGCTTATTTCTTATAGACAATGAACATTCACTTTTAGTAAACTATATCAAGGAAAGCAACCCAAGGCAACAATACAAGTTAACATAATACATCACAAGTAGTCTTACTATCTAATGGAATTGCTATCTAGTCACAAATACATCCACTACATGAATAATCATGACAAAAGGACTTGCCATAACTACTCTCAAAGGCAACTTGTGCAATGCATGGATAAAATCCCATACCTTCACCCACACAAAATAGTACTTCTTGAATAACCATAGTTCATCCTAAACTTGATCTTATGGGAATTAGCTATAACCGACATAGACCATGAGAGCTTATTCATGGAATCCAGAGTCTACCCCACACCCAAAAGGGGTGTCCTACTTGCCTAATGTAGTAGATATACGTATTAGCATGGAAATGAATCCAATGGCTAAATAACCTACATGAGCACATAGTTATGGGATAAGGTGATTACTTCTACAAACCCAGACTCAACTATAGTAGAAGGTTTCCATCTCATGAGACAACTACTTTCGGAACCCGGACTCAACTAGTGTAAAAGGAACCCATTTGGGAAGCCAGACTCAACTAGTGTAAAAGGAACCCATTTGGGAAGCCGGACTCAACTAGTGTAAAAGCTTCCATCTCATAAACTTATCCTCTCGGTGCTAAGCATTAATTCCCTTTTTTGAGTTTATATTAAGTCTTGACGCAAGTTGATTAATAGGAAAGAATGTCTTGACACTCAATCCACAACTCATTTTATAGCTCCTAGATTCATTAGGGGAGACTTGTCTTCAACCCTTAGAATCACCACATGTGACAAACCTTTCACATTGTATGGTATTCATATCTAAGTGTGCAAGTAAGGATAATCATCCAATCAATAAATCTATAATTATTACATTCGGTATAGATGGTGACATGATTAAATTAACCAAATTACTACAAGAAAATCTCATACTATTCAACTCACTCACATCACATAGTCACAATTTGGGGACATAGGGGGTCATGGGATCATGGAGGAAATTCAACATCAAAACTATAGAAATTCCTTAATTAATACATAACTCAAGTAATCAATTCAATATACTTCTACAACATTCTACTAATACCAACCAAACACCCATACTTTATGATCCAATTGAAAAGTTAGTGAAATTCATGCAATCATGGAAAAATTTATCATGAAAACTATCATAAAACAGTAATTAAGCATTAATATAACATAATTAAATAATGAAACCGTTTTGATAAATAGTCCATGGCTTGGAGTGAAAACCCTAGGTTTTGGAGACTGTCTACTTTGAAATTAAAGAATTTAAGGACTTCATGGATGAAAAGTTAACCATGAATCAAAACTACCATAACTTAGTTGAAGAATGTCCACGAATTTGAATGAAAAAGGTGAGTTCTTGAGCCCTAGACCTTGACTTATTCTTCTCTTTCAATGGAGGTTTTTGGGAGAAAACTTTGGGGGTAAAGTTAGTAATGATTTGGGGTCCTGGGGATTATGAAGTTAATTGGTTAGTTAATGGTTTAAAATAGCTTATATAAGCCTAATTAAATGAATTAAAATGACCCTACACTAAAATAATTAAATTAGAAATTACCTAACTAAAACCTACCTTGGCGGAGTTTGGGGGATATTGCAGGTGCAATCCACGCCCTTTGACCCACGTACCATGGGTGAAATCACGCCCTGTCGTGCAGGTCCCTGGGTGGGGTCTGCAACTCTTCATTTAAGGGACTGACCCATGAACCCCCACCTACGGGGCGTGGGTCCACCTACTGGTCGTAGCTGCCCATCCGTGGGTGGCCCCTTTTGGGCAGTTTTGGGGGAACTTGTTAGGTCCTCCTCAAGGACCCTTGGTTGGTCCTTGGGGAGTTGTACCTTGACGTTTAACCCCTATAACCCTCATTCTAAGTACGAGAAGAAATTTTACAACCTTAACCCTCACATCAAACTCAAAAACTCTAAAAAACGGATCTATAACTCTCTAGTTTAGTTCACCAGTTTCCGGAATATTACAATATCTCCCCGTTGTGAACATTCATCCTCGAATAACACTTTAAACACTTCGCGGAATTAAAGACTCAGGACTAGCAGCCCATTATGCATGAAACAACATAAACAATGCACAAAACGAGGATAAAACATCAACTCCATTTCAACACATAATCAATACAATATAAGGGAGTAGGAAACTACATCTAACAACCCAATATGCATGCAACTTAATTTTTTTCATATTCATAAGAGGAACTAACTTTTCCAACTAAAATAATGCTCAACACATCATCATGGAGCAAATATGCCAATACTCTCAAAAGCATACTAAAGCATGTTCATCAACACTTTTCATGAAGTCAAATAGGCCATAATTTCTAAATGCACAACAACATGAGGAACATAAATCATGAAAAATCATTCTCTCATAACACATGAATTTCACCAAGAACATGCCTATCTTTTAAGGAAACCATGGGAAACACATAATTCACACATGACCTCCAAAACAAGGAAATTTTAAAGGAACTTCTTACTACATCCAAGTCCCATACCCTCTCCCACACAAAATAGTACTTCTTTAATAATCATAGTTCATCCTAAACTTTACCTTATGGGAATTAGCTATAACCTACATAGACCATGAGAGCTTATTCATGGAATCTGGTGTTTACCCTATACCGAAAAGGGTGTCCTACTTGCCTAAGGTAGAACAAAAATGTATTAGCTTGGAAATGAATACATTGGAAAAATAACCTGCGGGGGCACGTAGTTATGGGATAAGGAGATTGCTTCTAGAAATCTGGACTTATAGTAGAAGGTTTCCATTTCATGAGACAACTACTTTAGGAACCCGAACTCAACTAGTGTAAAAGTAACCCATTTGGGAAACCAGACTAAACTACTGTAAAAGCTTCCATCTCATAAACATATCCTCTCAGTGCTAAGCATTAATTACCTTCTGAGTTTGTATTAATTCTTGACGCAAGTTGATTAATAGGAAAGAATGTCTTGACACTTAATCCACAACTCATTCTATAGCTCCTAGATTCATTAGGGGAGACTAGTCTTCAACCCTTAGAATCACCATATGTGACAAACCTTTCACCTTGTATGGTATTCATATCTAAGTGTGGAAGTAAGGATAATCATCCAATCAATCAATCTAGAATTACTAGATTAGGTATAGATGGTGACATGATTCAATTAACCAAATTACTACAAGAAAATCTCATACTATTTAACTCACCACAACTAACCCACATCACAGTCACAATTTGGGGACATAGGGGTTCATGGGATCTTTGAGGAAATTCAACATCAAAACTATAGAAATTCCTTAATTAATACATAACTGAAGTAATCAATTCATTATATTCATGATTTTACAACATTCTACTAATACCAACCAAACACCCATACTTTAAGATCCAATTAAAAAGTTAGTGAAATTCATGGTCTCATGGGAGAATTTATCATAAAAACTATCACAAAATATTAATTAAACATTAATATAAAGATGATTAAATAATGAAACCATTTTGAGAAAGAGTCCATGGCTTGGAGTGAAAACCCTACGGTTTGGAGTCTTTGTCTACTTTGAAATTGAAGAATTTAAGGACTTATGGATGAAAAGTTAAGCATGAATCAAAACTACCATACTTTAGTTGAATAATC
Organism: Solanum acaule; assembly: GCA_036250505.1. Taxonomy (NCBI): domain Eukaryota; kingdom Viridiplantae; phylum Streptophyta; class Magnoliopsida; order Solanales; family Solanaceae; genus Solanum; species Solanum acaule. The sequence continues at coordinate 26,511 of JAJOOR010017269.1, forward strand.
TCCCCGAATTTGAATGATAAAGGTGAGGACCATGACTCGTGGTTCCTATCGTGAGACTTTGCACTAGGATGCCAAGTGAGGTATATTTTGGGAAATTCTAATTTAAGTTAGACTTAAGTGAGGTCATTTTTCCTAAGACTAGTACCCCTATATAAGTGATTTTAACCCATTAAACTCACCATTCAAGACATTATTTCAAAAATCCCAAAAGAATTCCAGTGTTCATCCTCGCAAATATTTCTCTCTCTAGAACTTAAAGAAGAAGATAGAGTTTGAAGCTAGTTCAAGATCAATTCTCTGAATCTTCAATCTTTTGAGGACTTTGTAATCAAGGTGTGATATCTTTTCATCCATGGAGTTCCCTAGTTTTCCCTGATTGTGAAGATGAAATGCCCAATTCTAGTTAGGGTTTCTTCCAATATTGTGGGTATTGAAGAAGGTTGATCCAATTGAGTGGATAATGATTGTTTATGATTGAATTGTTAGTAAATCAATTTTTTAGGATGAAATTTTGTGTGCCCAGGCCTAACCCATGTCTAGAAAGATGAAATTGACGCAAGTGGGTTTTGTGCCTTGAAGGGGAAACTAAGGATTTAGAGATAATCTTCTAGGATTGATGATATGCTTATAAATGACAGGGATATTGCTCTTCTTATGACTCATTTCCAACAAATTGAAGAGGAGAAGCTAAAATGGAGATATAGGGAGAACAAGAGGTGTAGAATGGATGATGATAATCCCTCTTGTGATAGGGCTGATGGAAATGGTTTTTCTAGAAATCAACAAAGGTTTTCCCGACAAGTTTCTTCCAATGCTCCTAAGTATATTGAAGATAGGGTGTCTAACCCTATGCCGCAAGGAATTAGTAATGAATCCCTATAGCCTACTTGTGCTAGGTGTGGAAAGAGATATGAGGATAGATGTTTAGCCGGCATAGAAGGTTGCTTTAGCTGTGGTGAAAGTGGGAACAAATTGAGCAATTGTCCAAAGGCAAAGGCTAGAGGAAGAGAGGGAAAGCAAGTTTTTCCTAGTGGTTCGGGTTCCGATGGTGTTAGACAAAACCGGTTCTATGCACTCCAAGCTAGAGGTAAACAAGAGTGTGCTCCCGATGTGGATCCTGACATGTTGAAAGCTTCTTAATTATATATTTATGCTTTGCTAGATTTTGTTGTCATATTTGTGATGGCTTGGTTGCACTCCTATTATGCTCTTATTTGATTTTAAAACCCGTGTAGTCAAATTGTTAGTTCCCGAGTGAGCCTATCCAAGAGTGGAAGGGGGGAGGGGAATCCATGCCATGAGTTGGGTTATTTCTTGTCTTAAGGATGACTTTTGAGGGTTGCATGTACAACCTTTTTAAGGTTAGGAAGATAGGTTTAAGTGTTGACCAAATTCAAGGAGGTTGTTACCTTCATAACATTGATCTTAGGCCGGGTTAGCACCAAATGAGGTTGAAAATGATGATGTCCCAAAGATAGCTTTTAGTACCAGGTACGGTCATTATGAGTTGTAGTAATGTTGTTAGATTAGTAGACTTTACCAAGGGTATAGTTATGGTGTAAGTTGGTTCAAGATCATCTTTTGTGTTAGTGATGAAAGTTAAGAAACGTATTGATCTGACCTTAGTAGAATTTAATGAGACGGTGCATAGAAAGTCCGTTGAGGCTTCCTCCCAAGGGGGAGATGGTGTGCCTAGATGGCAAAGTCATTGTGTGATCCTAATGTTTGTAACTTTGGCCAACTTGAAACATCTCACTCAAGAAGAGTGTAGTGAGTGTGTTAAGAGAGGGAAACTTAGTCCTCACTTTGTAGGCCTATAAGAGATCTTGAGACATGTGGTAGTGTGCTTATGAATTAGCTTTGCCTAATGAGTGGCATTGGTGCATCCGGTTTCCATTTACCTAAGTTAATAGGAGGGTGTTAGAGATCTCACACCCCTAGTTCCCTTAGAAGGTTTGGGAGTATGGAGGTTCTTCCTATGAGGGATTTCCGGTTAAGATGTTTGACCGACAAGCTAAGAAAGTTAGAATCAAGAAGAGTCCCCAAGGTTAGCTCCTTGTTTGAAGTCATGTGTGTTTTAGTTGGTCCCACGACTCGCTATGTGATGCATGTTCATGAAAGCTTGTGTTTTGAAATAAAATGAGTTTATATGATTGATTTCCTCGTGTTGTAGTGCATTGAGTATAAGTTGACTATAGACTTCATGAGATTAATAGATGAGCATGCCTTAGGTCGGAATTGAGAGATTCCTCCTTGAATGAATGTTTTTTGAGACTAAATTGCATATGAGCTCCATGAGATTGTGTTGAGCATGTTTTATCTTAGAGATGGTAGTTCCTCCTAGGACATAATAAGTTATGAGATTTCATGAATAATGAGTTGTTAGACGAAGTTACTACTTCCTTGTGTTGCATTGAGCATGTTATGTTTGGAGATGAAGTTCCTTCTTAGTTGTGTGCCTTTAGATGAGTTGCATGCATGATGTGCTACTAGTATTGAGTCCTTCCTTATGTAAGGTTTATAGAATCATCATTCAAGGAGGAATGTTCCCAAGGGGGAGATATTGTAACACCCCATAGTATAGTAGGCCAACTAGGACTAAGTATGAGTGCAACAAGCCAAGACAAGGGGCAAGAGCCAAGGAAGAAGGGCAATGGCAAAGGCAAGGGCCAAGGCTGCCCAAGCTTGCCAAGTTACTTCCCACCTCCGCGCCAGCCTTGACGGCTTGTGGTGGCCACCACGCCCCATGGTGCCACCCATAGTTTTGAGGCACTAGCTCACAAATGTTGTCTCAAGTAGGGCTCACCTTCACGAGCCACTTCACGGCCAGTGGTGAAGAACATGACTCGTGGGAAGGCTCGTGGTGATGCCTTCAACACATGGAGGCCAAACAAAGATGGCCTAGCCACTTGACCAAGGACCACAAGCAGGACCACGACCAATGGTAAGGAGCACGGCTCGTGGTGCATGTTGTGAGACCTGGCACTAGGCTCCCAAGTGAGGGCTATTTTGGGAAATTCCATTTTAACTTAGACTTAAGTGTGGTCGTTTTGCCTAAGCCTAGTTCCCCTATATAAGTGATTTTAACTATTTAAACTCACCATGCAAGACATTATTTCCAAAACCCCTAAAGAATTCCAAAGTTCATCCTCTCAAATATTTCTCTCTCTAGAACATGAAGAAGAAAATAGAATTTGAAGCTAGGTCAAGATCAAGTCTCCCAATCTTCAAGCTTTTGAGGGTTTTGTGATCAAGGTATGAAAGCTTTTCATCCATGGACTTCTTTCATCCATGGACTTCCCTATTTTTCCCCAATTGTGAAGATGAAATCCCCAATTCTAGTTAGGGTTTCTTTCAATATTATGGGTATCGATGAATGTTGATTCATTTGAGTGGATAATGATTGTTTATGATTGAATTGTTAGTAAATCATGTTTTAGGATGAAATTTCATGTTCCCGTGCCTAAACCATATCTAGAATGATGAAATTAAAGTAAGTGGGTTTTGTGCCTTGAAGGGGAAATTTAGGATTTTAGAGATAATCGTATAGGATTGATGATATGTATAGTAGATTTCTAGAGATTAGGGCATAAAGGCATGAATTGAATGTGAATAAAGTATTCATGTTGAATCATGATTATTAATTCTTGAGTTTAGGCCTATATGATGATATATGATTAGAATTGCTAAAGAATGGAGCATGTGATTCGAATGTCTTGACATCTAGGAATATATGATTATTGTAGGAATTATTGCTTTAACAGTAAAACTTGTATTTATAAATGTTGACATTAGGTCTTTTAGAGTAAAGCTAATGTAACGAATTATGAATGTTAAGGCTTTGAGGTTGAAGCTTATATGATAATGGTAGACTATTAGATAGAAGTGTTGTGGAAAGAATTTACGCATATAGTCTATTTTATGAATATATGAATGCATGAGTGTGAAAGGTTTTCTCACATAGAAGGACTCTAGGTTGAAAGACTTTCTCACCTAATTGAATATAAAAGCAAGTGATCATGGATGGTTAAAGGTTTTCTCATGCATGATCTAAGGAGTTATCTTAATAATGTACCTTGAATCGGTGCACCAAGGGCACAAGGCCTTTCATGAGTAACTAAAATGAGCTATTGTAATGATCTAACTTGAACTTTTGATATGAATTCCCTTATTGCATAACTTTACTTGGTAAGACAAGGCTTGAGTAGATGATTCATGGTAGCCTTGGATTGAGAAATCGTGCCCTTTAAAAGGTTAGCTTGAACTAGCATAATATAATTCTTGCATGGTAGCATGACTTGGTAAGGCCAAACTATATCATGGGTAGCTTGGATTGAGCAATAGTACCCTTCCTTGAGTAGCTTGGACTTGCATGATAGTATGCTTTCCATGGTAGCTTGGTCTAGCATAATGGGGTGCTTTTCCTTGGTAGCCTTGAATTGGTAAATCGTAACCATTCATGTGTGATGACTTGTCTTGTACTAAGTAAAGAAGTACATTCCATGAATTGTAGCAAGAGCTAAAGAGGGACTAGCCCTTAATCAAGAAGCATGTTTCTGATGAATCAAGCTTTCTTCAAGGAAGTATCGTAAGTATGTTTTAATATGAGATTTGCTTGTATGATTTATGATTATCTTGTATTGTTGATAGAGTTGCCTTCCTTTATATGTAATACTAAAGGTGATTCCCTTGTCTATGAGAAATAAGCTAAGGATGAGAACAAAAGATGATGAACAAGAATGATGGCCCAATGTGGTCTACTTAGCATGAGTAAGAAATATGGGAGTTTACCCATTCCTTTATTAAGTATTCTTTGAGGTTACCTATGAAGTGTTCCTCTTATATAATGATGATCTAAGTATTGTCTATGCTTATGACTATATTGTTATCTCTTATGTTTATGGATTATGTCTTATGTTGACTAATGCATATGTTATGCTCATGTTGATGATTTATGCTAGCTATCATATTTAGTACATTTTGTACTAACGCATACTCTTGCCCAATTTCTTATCAAATATAGGGTCCGACGATATCGACTTCCATCCCCATGACTAGTATCATAGTAGGAGAAATGATTGAAGCTTTGGTGAGTCCTCATAGTAATAGATGAGATAGCCACCATTTTCTTATGTATTTCATTTTATGTGTAGACTATTGTATGGGTTGAGTCCCAAAGATATTCATGTATTAGATGGTTTGAGACAAAGTGTAATTGACTTCTTTTTGTTTTATAAAAGGCTTGGATTGTATGGAAATATTTTATAAATTTCTGCATCATTTCTATTACTTTATAATGATATTCTAAATGGCATTTATGAGTCCTCTCTAGGTCTGATACACCTTGTTATATCTAAGGGGTAACCCTGGGGCATAACAAACTTTGTATCAGAGCACAAGGTTTAGAATGATTCTAGGTTGTCTCCACACCACGTCTAGTAAAGTCTTGTTCATAAGTGTGAAACGCAACACATTTATGATTGAGAAGCTATTAGATGCTTAGGAAACTTCACTTCTTCATTACTCTAAGTTATCCGATAGATTTTAAGTCTATAAGATCATTCTACAAATCCTTACCCGATGGTCTTTAGATATGGCTAATACAAGGGCTAATGCTAGAAGGAATGAGGAAGGCAATGTGGATCAAGAAGCTCCACAATCTCCGGTTAAACCTATGGATGAGAATGTAAGTAATGCAGAGTTTAGATCAGCTTCTCAAGTGTTGGCTCAATCTGTGACGGCCCAAGACAATAGGGAGGTTGTGGTCCCCGTGAACCCAATTGTGGGTACATGGGCTTCAAAAGTGAGGGACTTTAATAGGATGAACCCTCTTGAATTTTATGGGTCAAAGGTTGCAGAAGATACTCGAGAGTTTATAAAGGAGGTATATAAGGTACTTGCTATTATGGGGGTGACTCCGGTAGAGAAGGCGGAATGGGTCACTTATCAATTGAATGGTATTGCTCAAGTGTGGTACAATCAATTGAAAGAAGCAAGGCTGGTAGGAGCGCGTCTCATACAGTGGAAAGTGTTTAAATCTTCTTTTCATGATAGATTCTTTCCCCTTGAGATAAGGGAAGCAAAGGTGCATGAGTTCCTTCATCTTCATTAAGGAAGTATGAGCGTGAAGGAGTATTCTCTAAATTTAACTCAATTGTCGAAGTATTCTCCATCTCTAGTGGCCGACCCTAGCTTAGGAATGAGTAAGTTTCTGTCGGGTGTGTCCGATTTGGTAGTGAAAGAGTTCCGTATGGCTATGCTTATAATGACATGGATATTGCTTGTCTTATGACTCATTGCCAACAAATTGAAGAGGAGAAGCTAAAAGGGAGATCTAGCGAGGAAAAGAGGTCTAGAATGGTTGATGATAATACCTCCTATGAAAGGTTCGATGGACCTGGTTGTTCTAAAAATCGATAAAATGTGGAAAACCTTTGTAATCCTAGGTGTGAAAAAAGACGTGAGGGTAGATGTTTAGCCGGCATAGAAGGTTGCTTTAGCTGTGGTGAAAGTGGGAACAAAATGAGGAATTATCCAAAGGAAAAGGCTAGAGGAAGAGAGGGCAAGCATGTTCCTCCTAGTGGGTCAGGTTCCGATTCTCTTAGGCATAACCGGTTCTATGCACTTCAAGCTAGAGGTAAACAAGAGTGTGCTCCCGATGTGGATCCCGGTATGTTGAATGCTTCTTAATTAGATGTTTATGCGTTGCTAGATTTTGTTGTCATACTTGTGATAGTTCGGTTGCACTCCTATGATTCTCTTATTTGATTATAGAACCCCTGTATTCAAATTATTAGTTCCCGAGTTATCCTATCCGAGAGAGGAAGGGGGGAAAATCTATACCATGAGTTGGGTTATTTCTTATCTTCAGGATGACTTTTGAGGGTTACATGCACCACCTAGGTTAAGGTGTGGGAGAAAAGTTCAAGTGTTGACCAACTTCAAGGAGTTAGTTACCTTTGCAAGATTGATCATAGGTCGGGTTAGTACAAAATGAGGGTGAGTTATAATGATATCCTGAAGATGGCTTCTAGAACCCTGTTAGTCATTATGAGTCTTAGTAATGTTTTTGGTTAGTAGAGTCTACCAAGGGTAGTGTTTTGGTGTAAGATGGTTTCACATCGTCTTTTGTGCTAGAGGTGAAAGTTAAGCAACATATTGATCGGATCATAGTATAATTGAAAGAGACAGTGCTTAGAAAGTTCATTGAGGCTTCTTACCAAGGGGGACATGGTGTGCCTAGAAAGCAAGGTCATTGTGTGATCCTAATGTTTGTAATTTAGGCTTAGTAGAAACTTCTCACCCAAGAAGTGTGTAGTGAGTTTGGTGATATACCGTTAGTTTACCGTATTTTTGATGCATTTTACTTAAGAATTATGTGTGTCTAGGGACAATTTGTATTGGAAATTATGTTTTATGTACTTTGTTTGCAGGAAATAGGCTTTGATGCAGTCGAGTGAGATGACACCTGCAATTCTGTAGAAGGTGCCACCCACGGAGGGACCTACGGACCGTAGGTCCGTCGATGGGTAGGCATAGATGGAGCATCAGGGAAGTCTTACGAAGTGTGGAACTACAGAGCGATCCACAAACCATAGGTCGACCCACGAGTCATCCTACACATCCGTCGAAGGTGTTCAGAGAGTTGAAGTTCCAATACCTATGAAATTCCTATGTGTGGAGTCACAGAAGAGGACCCACGGACCGTAGGTCACCTGCACGTCCGTCATTGCGGATCATAGAGTATTGGTTTCAGATCCTGTAGAAAAGTTCTATGTTTTGACCAACAGAATGGAATCTACGGACTGTAGGTTGACCCACAGTCCGTCGGTCGATCAAAACCGGATGTAGTAGTTTATTTCCTTATTTTGCTTCCTTTTTGTTTAGGACATGTTTTTCTATAAATAGGGTATGTAAACCTTGTTTTTGGGGGTTAGACATTGTTGTTTACTTTTAGTTCTTGATATTTTCTTGGGAATTAACTTGCACACTTTTGAAATTTGATTTCCGGATTTTGGTTTATAAGATTTTTGCTATGAAATTCAGTTCCAGATTTCAGGTTTCTTCTACTCTAAAAGTAAGTTCATGAATTTCTATTATCAAAAGATGAATTGTGTTCTTTCAAGCATGAGTAGTTAAATCCACTACTAGGATTATGGGAACCATGAACAATTAACGACGTATGAATAAGAACTAAGTAATTCTTGACTAGTGTTGATGCATGAATTAGTAATTCTTTCGCTTGGAAGTCTTTTTAACGAGTGCACGTGTTGGAACTCGACATGTTGCTACTTGCCAGACCAAGGAGGTAGTTAATATGAAAAGAATTATCAGTGGAGATTTAGTGTGATACTATCTCATAGTATAATGTCAATTGGTGAGAGGGTGAAAACTAAGACATACATTGATGTGATGTCTAATCTAAGGTAAAGATAAGGGTTAGTAAAGTATACACACGTAGCCGAACCAAGGTGACGGGTGAAAATCCCTATTTGGAGGGCCAATCATTTAGGGATACCTATCTTACCAACTTTGCATGTAAAACACTAGGAAATGATTACTATTGTTAGGATTACCGTGTTAAGAGCTTATGGGGAACACATACACCCTAGTTTATTTCTCATATTGATAACTCAGAGTTTGAATCTTGCTCACTTGTTACTTAAACAACAATCAGTTATTTGTTTCACAAATCCCCCTTTATTTAGTTGTCTCGGAAATAAGTTGACTAAACTATTATAATAGTGAGTTAAGTTTAAGTCTGAACCATATTCTTGTGGGATCAATCCCAACCTACAATTTGGGTTCTTTATTTGACAACGATCTCTTATAATTCTTTAGGGAGGTGTAAATTAAGCGTATCATGTTGTAATAAAGGGAAGCTTAGTCACCATTTTGTGGACCCATAAGAGATCTTGAGACATGTTGTTTGGGTGCTTAGGAGTTAGCTTTGCCTAATGAGTGGTATTGGTGTATCTGGGAGGTGTAATTTGAGAGTATCAAATTTTGGCGTTGTAGCCGAGGAATAAGGCTTTTGGATTAAGTTTAACTACATTATTGAACGTTAGTCAATTATTTCCTAATTTTACATTTTCATTGGTTTTTGTTTTATACAGATTTCTACTCTAGTGTATGCTATGTACACGGAAATGTGGCAAACCATTGACCCCATACGATCTAGAGTTCAGCAAAACTTTGAGAAAGATAAATAATCAAGGGGTCCAAGTCAATCCAATTGGAAAGAATCTAGTTGATGGAGTTGAATTGTAGCCTCCTGGGGTTGTTAATGCGCATGTTAAGGATCATGGTGGTAATCAACTTGGATATGCTTTGAGGGTACAGAATCCGCCAGAACCAAGGTTGCGTGATAATTATCGGGTCGATTTCAATACAATTGAATCAGAAAGGACCTATTGGTCTACCTCATCTACCTCTAGGTCATACATTTGTGGTGACCACCAGTCTAATACAGATGCTTACAACAAGGGGGTTGTTTTCTTGTATGGCTTCGGTAGATCCGCATGGGCACATGGTCAAGTTGAGGAGTGTTTGCAAGTGTTGTGTGAGACGATCAGAGTTGGATATGATAGTCATAGGGTTGAGAGTCTTCCATCGATCGTTGACCGGAGAGGCTGCGATATGGTTTTCTTAGCTTCCATGTCCTTTAATTATTAGACACGGAAACTCGCCTCCAAATGTTTCATCATAAGATATGGGTACTCACCTCCACATCTTTCAATAAGCGATCATGAGTAATTGCATCCATGTCCAACATTAGGGAATACGGGTAGTCGCCTCTTACTCTCCTCTAAGGAATATGGGGAATCACCTAATATCCTTCTTATCTAGAGCTCATAGGTAATTACCTCTATCCTCATTAATTTCTTTTCGAATTTTAGTCTATATTCATTTTAGGTGAGCAGTCCTTTCAACCTAGAATCATTCAATGTGAGAAAGCCTTTCACATTCTTACTTAAGCAATTCATTTGGGAACTATCCCTTCCACAACAATTACATAAATAATCAACAATTCATATCATAAGCTTTACTCTCATCACTAAATCTCATAATCGTCATATATGCTTCAATCTCAAAGCAATCATAATGTATCTTATGAATCCTATAAGAATACATCTAAATGCTCAAATTCTCATTTCAGGGCATCTAACCCATTTACATCAATTTCAACCTAGAAACATGGGTCAAGCATGGGTACATGTAAATTTATCCTAAAAACATGTATTCCTATACATTCAACATAAACAATCATAACCCACTCAATTGGATCAACATTCATCAACACCAACAATATTAGAAGAAAACGCTAACTCAAATTGGGCAATTTCTACTTTTCAATTGAGGAATCTTAGGGGCTCCATGGTTGAAAGGAATCCATGGATGAAAAACCATCATACCTTGATATCAAAGGCCATAAATTATTGGGGAATGGAGACTTGACCTTCATACTATATTAAACCATTTCTTCTTCTTTATGTTCTAGAGAGAGAAATATTTGAGAGAAGAATTTGGGATTTCTTTTGGGTTTTGGAAATAATGACTTGAGTGGGTGAGTTTTGGGGTTAAAAGGTAATACCTTGTATTCAAAAAGACCAAAATAGCAGTATCCAAATTTTGCAGGTGCTAAACCATATCGTAGGTGTGGTACATGGATGGATGCCCAAAATAGTCCCACAAGCCTCGAAACCATGGCCTGAACCAACAGAGTTAAACCACAGTCCGTGGTCAGGGCCTGTGGTTTGAGGGCCAAAAATTCAATATCTGATAATCAAGCACGGTTCACCAAGACTGACCGTAGGTCAGACTACAGTCCATCGACTGGGGTCCGTGGATGGTCAGATGTCAGTTATTTTCAGGGTTAGTTGGGTCTTTTCCTAATAAATTAATTCCTATACTATGTTGTTTTGCCTATATTTATAACCCCTATATAAGCCTTTTAACCCCAAAATTCACCCCATTTAATTCATTCTTCTAATTTCCCGAAAGAAAACCAACTCATCTCCCATATATTCTCTTTTTATAAACTTGAAGAAGAAGATTCAACTTAGGGTTTCATGCTAAGGTTCAAATTTCTCCATTGAAGGCTAGCATATGGAGTCAAGGTATGATAGTTCATCCATGGAGTTCCTAAATCTCTCTATTTCAAATGGTAGAATTCTCAATTGAGTTAGGATTTTCTTCAATCAATATGTGTTCTTATCATTATTGATTTAAATGATTTAATTATAATCTTTTCTATGCATGCATTGATGAATTGCATTGCTTTTATGATGAATTCCCCTATGAATCCATCTGGTCCCTATGTTTTCAAGTTATGAACTATATGTTGAGGGATTTTAATCTTCAAGGAAGAGTTTTATGAAATTGAGCATGTATTACTAGTTTTACATAAACTTATGATAAAATCCATATCTAACCCGCATTTTCTTAGAGTTGATGATTGAAAGTGGGTTTTGACCTATATGAGGTAAATTATGGATATATGCATTGTTTAAGAAATCTATGCAAATGTTGTAGGGTTGTTTGAGAGTAAAGTACCAATTATGATGATATTTTGTTGTGAAAAGACATTCTCACTAAAATACATACTAGCATGATGTGAAAGTTCTTTCTCATATAGAAATGATTCTTAGGTTGAAAGGCTTTCTCGCCTAATTGAATCAAAGACTAGGAGTTATCTTAATGAAACTAGCTTGAATTGGTTGTACAAGGTCACCTTTCCATGAGTAATGAAGTCAAGTAAGTAATGACTACTCCGTGGGAATTTATTCTTAGCACCGAGAGGGTATTGATAGTGAGATGGAAGCTCTCCCATCAGTAGAGGTCGGGTTTCCAAAGTAATCTCATGAGATGGAAGCTCCCCCGTTAGTAGAGGTCAGGTTTCTAGTAGCAATTTCCTTATCCCATAGCAATGTGCCCACATAGGTTGATTAACTAGTTGATCCACTTAAGCTAAAAGTTCAAGGTTCTACCTTCGGCAAGTAGGACATCTTTTTTCGGTGTGGGGTAGACACTAGATTCCATGTTATAGCTCACATGGTCTCAATGTCAGATAACGCTATTCCCCACTAGTAATAATTAACTAAGGTTACTCAAGGAGAATCACATATGAGTTTAAAGATGTTAAACAAAAAGTTAGCTTTTATTGACCATGATTTACGACTTATGTTTTATAACTCTTTCATATGATGTTTTAACTTGGTCAATTGCATATCATGAAACGAAATGTTCCTTTTTAGAATGATTTAACTATTTTATGCATGACTATCATACTTGGTACATTATTTTGTACTAATGCATACTCTTGCCTACATTTTTCCCAAATGTAGGGTCCGATATGCAGGTTTCCTAGTCTTGTGGCTAGTAGTTGACTTTGTAATTTTCCCGAGATTTGTGAGTCCTCATGCTTCGAGGATGAGTTATTGTTCTAGTTTCTTTCTTGTATTTATCTTTTGGATATGATGTATGGCTAGGCCCAATTTCATTCTATTGTATTAGATGGCTATGTTGAGAGTGTCGAACCGAATGCTCATTCATGATATGGACATCTGTCACAACCCATGGGTACCCCCTATATGTAACACTACGTATAGAATCCTGAAGGAATCCATACAAGCCTTTTAGTCCTCATAACATAAGTAAATAGAATAATGAGAGAAAACACATTTCAAGTCTCAAAATTTTGCATAAAGGAAAGCGGAAGTCTAAACACATTTTATCATTATAGCCATTTATTACAATATTGAATAAATAGGGCCTAGCCCATAAAACATGTCCAAAAGGGAAAGTACATAAAAGAAACTAGAACATAAGATGTCCGTCTTCGAACCATGAGGACTCACCAAGCTCGGGAACACAATCAATCCAAGCTTTAGACACGAGAATTAGAACCATGAGAACTAGACTCTACATTTGGAAAATATGTAGGCAAAAGTAGGTGTTAGCACAAAAATGCACTAAGTATGATAGCCATGCATAAAAACACCTAAAACGTGCAAAAATGGACATCTCATTTGAAAGCATTCACTTTACTAACTTTAAACATCATCATGGAGATAGTTCAAAACATAACTCAAAACATCATCTTAAATGCAAGCTAGTATTATGCCTTAGTACATGATTACTTTGGAACACCACGGGATGCCTATTTAAGCAAGCCTTAGTTAAATATTAAACTTCTTGTTATTGTGGGAAATAAGCCTTTACCGACATGAGACCATGTGATCCTAACATGGAATCCGGTGACTCCCTCACCAAATAGGTTGGTCTACTTGCCTAAGGTAGAACTGGTAATTTTAGCTTAGGTTTATCCACTAGATAATAACCTATGAGGGAACATAGTTTATGGGATAATGAGATTGTTATTAGAAACCTGGCCTTACTACGGTAGAGGTTCCATCTGAAGAGATTGCTTCTAAAAACCCAACTTTAATATGGGAGAGCTTCCATCTCATACAATATACACTCAGTACTAAGCATTAAATTCCCATGGACTAGTTATAAAATGTTGACTTAACTCCATAACTCATGAAAAGGTGGCCTTGGCCTACTGATTCAAGATAAATCACTAGAATAGCACATTAGTCACTCATGAAACGGTGCCATTGGCCTACCGATTCAAGTAACATCAATTAAGATAGCTCTTTAATTACTCATGAAATGGTGCCCTTGGACTACCGATTAAAGGTATACCAATTAAGACAACTCTTTAGATCATGCGTGAGAAGACCTTCCACCATCCATAATTACTTGCTTTTAGATTCGATTAGGTGAGAAAATCATTCAACCTTAGAACCTTCACTACCCATGCATAGGTGCGTATATGAGAATGTCCTTTCAACAACACAACAACAACAACATGGATAGTTTACTCTCAAAGCATCATCAACATAATTGCATAGATTTTATAGAAAATGCATAATCTCATACTTTACCTCTTTGAGGTTCAAAACTTTCTTTCACTAATCACATCTAAAATTCTAGCATTAGATATGGATGTCATTATAATTCAAGTGATTGTATCACCCACATGCATTAATTCATAAAACTCCTCTTTCATCAACAAAGACCAACATCATATCATCAATTTTGAGAAATATGGGAATTACATGGGTTCTTGGGGATACATCATAAAAACTATAGGAAATAATCAATTAATGCTTAATATAACACATCATTATTACATAACGGGAATAATGGAACAACGAAAATATTTAATATTAATAGATACAGGACGAGAAGAAAACTATATTACAAGAGAATTAGTGACGGAAGATGAAATAATAACTACTGAACAATCATG